>CM031242.1:1032672455-1032729766 GCA_018340775.1 Taxus wallichiana var. yunnanensis
TTCCAACACCGGAAAATTAAAGTGTTTCTTCATGAATGCTATGGAGCTCAAAAGGTTAGTTTCGCCTCCTTCAAGAGCTTAGTGGCTACCCTTGATTTCACCCAGGTGCCGCTACGCCATTCGAATAGGAAGATAATTTTATAATATCTAGCGAATTGAAAAAGGAATCATCCAAGCCTAAATCTTCTGACCTCTTCTCCCACTACTGGCTCGCCCGATCCAAGTATTTCAAAAGATGGCGAACGACTGCTACTTGCATTAAAGAAGCAATTGCCCAAGCTTCTCCTAGCCTCCTCATACCGAGATATTCCACTGAGGAACCCGCTTTCAACAATATTCCTCAAAGGCCGCACTTACCCGCAACTACCTCTTGGCGGTCATTGGCGCTGAGGCTCCTCCGGCACAACGCTCTAGCTGAAATCGAAGAAGAGGAAAAGATTATGAAGAACCTTCATCTCAAAGGTGAAGATGATCAAGACGTTGGTGAGCCGACTCGGCGACTCTACTATCGTGTATATGGAATTTGATGAGGAGGAATCTGATGAAGAAGAGGGTACTTATGGCTATGCAAGGCAGACAATCATATGCTATTTTTTAATTGCCTGTAAGGGAAAAGAAGAAGAGGTCATCGCCATGTGCGGTAAGGAGAAGGCCGTGTCAAACGTGCCTCCAACCATTACTAAAAGAGGTAATCCTCTTCCTACTTATCTCCTCACAAGTCTTTTACAAGGAAATCTTTTCCCCATCTCTCCTCCAAATCAGCCCTCTATATTCCTATCAAGACTGCAATCCTACTCCACCATCGCAAAGTGAGGGACTCATTCCTTCACTAGCGTAACCCTTGGGCTGCATTTGATATCATAGATCATGCTAAAAAGACCAAGATCCAAATGTCTCTAGAAGCCAAGTATCTTGACCAAATCCGAACAACTTATAAGATTGATTTAAGTATATTCAAAGCCAAAATGTTATATCTAATCGGTGTTTCCCAAAAGGAATCCTTTCCACTCCTCCCGAATCCCGCATAAATATTGCTTCAACATATGCATCAGTGTGCAATATAGAGCTCTTTCTGCCTCTCCCTCCTAATCAATGGTCACAAATTGAGTAACCATACATTGATTCGGGAGCTTCGATAACGTCTATGCTGGGAAAAAGTCACCCATGCTTTGGGCCTCACCCTTACCAAGCCTTTTGGAAGATGTTATTCCTGGGGGAAACCAAACAGGTTCCGTTGATTGGTCAAATCAAAGACGCACTCATTTGCATTTCGGCAATCCCAAAGAAGAGAGTAAAGATGATCAGCCGAGTCTCGTGGCCGACATTCCAGTGAGCCCTATAGAATTTTGTTGGGAAGCAGTTTTTGTAGCGAAGTTGGTGGAGAAATTCATATGGACTGTCCCAAGGCTAGAATCCCCACAAAGGTGTACTGCGCATACCTTGGAGCTTGAGAATCACAAAAGAAGTACTTTGGTTACTAGCTTTGAGGACCCCAAAGCTCAAATTCTTTTGAATCATCAGGAATGGGGAACTATTTCTTGTCTACTGAGTCTGAAAAATGGTTGTTCTCACTCAAGAAGAAGATCTTAATAAGATTTGGACTTTACGGCTTGATGATGGCAAAAGCTGCAACCAAAGGATTTGGCGCCGAGCTATGCTAATATCTCCCGAAGAGGAGATTATTCCTCTCTCTTTCAAGTTGCAATTTTTAATACGAATAACACTGCTGAGTATGAATCTTTGTTACTCGGCATGCAGGCAGCAAGAGAGAGAGGGATCAAAAATCTGAGAGTACAAGGTGATGCAGAGCTAGTCGTGAATCAAGTTAGGGAGGATATATCAAGTGAAGAATAAGAGGCTCTGTGCACTACACTGTGAATGCTGAAGATGGGGACAAAATTGAAGAGTTTGATGCTTTTTCAATTGAATCCATTCCAAGAGCTCAAAATGACATGGCCGATTCATTATCGTCAAGCTTTCAAGCATCCTCATGCTCCTCACCTGTTTCAAAACAAACAAATACACCATCGAGGTGGTATTCGCCCGAGTGTGCTGCAGACAATTCTCAACATTGGAAAATATTCAATGATGACAATCAACTTATTGCCTTTCTAGAGAAGGCGGAAAATTTTAAAGAATTACATTTCGAAGGATCCACTTCTATGTGCCTTGAATCACCACCGATCAAGATGATGAATCCGAAGGGAACGACGGCATATGTCAGCTTCAAAGGAAATAAAATTCCAAAGGGCTTGGTTTCTCGGGAGGCTATTCGACGTGCATGATCGCTTTGTGAAAAAGAAGAGGCGAGATGATCGACTCATCCCCTTAAACCAAACTCGGTTAATTTAGGTTCGGTGAACACTCCACAGCTTGTGAACATTGGAAAATGTTGCACATTGTAGGAGAAGCTGAAGTTTGTCAAACTATCGAAGAAATACATGGATGTATTGGCATGGTCCTACGCCGATCTAAATTATTTAAGCCAAAGGACGTCCAACATGACATCCCGTTGAAAGAAGACGTTAAAGCCTTTCGCCAGAAGCAGAGGCATTATAATCCTAAGATCTCAGGTACTATCCAGGATGAAATTAAGAAAATGTCGATGCGAGAATCATTTTTCCTATCCATCACAGTACTTGGGTAGCAAATATTGTTAAAGGCAAGTGAAGAAGAACAGTGAAATACGCATATGTGTAGATTTTCGAAACCTAAATCAGTGGTCCTCTCAAAGACAACTACCCCCTTCCTATAATGGATCAAGTTCGCAGCTAGCCATCGGATCGGAAATGTTGTCCATGTTGATGGTTTTTCACGTGCTACAATCGATTGAAGTTTCGCCAAGATCAATTTAAAAACAGCATTCACTACTCCTCGGGGTACATTTGCCTATAGCAGATGCCTTTTGGCCTAACCAATGCTAGCGCCACTTTTCAAATGGAAGGGCCATGGACTCGGCATTCAAAGGTATGATGGGGAAAGTCACGCTGCTTATCCTGGATGACTTAACTGTGTTCTCTAAAAATGAAATGATCATCTGTGATCATTTCGAGCAGAGTATTGCCGATGCCGAGAATATGGGATTTCTGAACCCGAAAAAGTCTGCATTTTTGAGTCATGGAAGGAAATTTGCTAGGGCACGCTGTTAAGAAAGAAGGAATGAAGATAGATGCCAAAGAGTCAAGGCTATTCGTGAGCCTTACTCGCCTTACAAGTAAGATCAAGTATTCATTCTTTCTTCTAAAGGTGAACTTTCTCAGCATTTTTTTCCGACTTTCACGAGAAGACTGGGCATATATTGGACATGATGAAGGGGTCACCAACTTTCCGGTGGAGCGAGGAAGGAAAAAGGTCGTTTGAAGAAATAAAAGCTTCGCTGCTCATACGCACGCCGGCCTTGGTATGTCCCGATTTCTCCAAGGACTTTATCATGTATAGTTATGCATCTGAGCATACTGTGTCTACCATCTTGATGCAAAAGAATTCAGAGAATGTTGAATCTCCGATTGCATTCATGAGATCTCCCTCAAGCCTCACAAACTAAAAATTTCTCAATTGGAAAAGCATGCCTTCGCGTTGTCAAAGCAACAAAAACTTCGAGGTATTAGATTTTAAATTCTCATACGGTGGTGCTAGTCCCCGACACTTAACAGCAATCAAATCAATTCTAACTCAACAGAGTTAGAAGCTTCATGAGAAATTGGATTGCAAAGGTCTAGAGTACGACTGGATATAAAACCAACCAAGCTGGTAAGAGGCAAGGGCCTATGTCATCTTATGGCTGAAAACAAAGATTCAAAATTCCCGAGGAAAAGGATGATTTGACTAACGAAGCGCAAAGTCACCTGGAGAATGCCCATTCTCTTCCTCTCGGGTCCTATTTGTCACAACCAAGCAATGAGTGGTATTCCGATATTGCTTTCTTTCCTCACCTACATGGCGAATGCCCTAACTCACCTAACTCGCAAAGGAGAAGTGCACTATAAAGCTCAGAGCAAAGAAATATGTCATTCCGGGATGACGGTTTGTACAAACGCTGGATAGATGGTGTCTTTCATGCGATGTGTCGACAAGCCACAACAGTGAAGTTGCTTGAAAGTTTTCATAATTCGCCCATGGAGGCCATTTCTCCTCTTCCGTGACAACACACAAGATCATCCGAGCTAGTGTACTATTGGTCGACGTTTCCAAGATACATACAGCCAGGTAGCAAAATGTGAACTGCTAAGCAATTCGCCTGGAAAGCCTAAGTTGGCAATGCTTTTCCTCAGCGGGCTGGCCATTATCAACGAACCATTGGCAAAGTGGGGAATTGATTTTATCGGTGCACTCAATCCCTAATCGAGTGCTGACATAGTTATGTCCTAACAAAGACAGATTACTTCACCAAATGGGTGGAGGCCATACTGTTAAGAATGCCACTTCGAGGTTGTTTTAGCTTTCATCAAAGAAAACATCATTGTCAAGTTGAAGCGCCCCAAACAAAATTGTTGATAATGCTTCTAACTTCCTCACGAGAAATTATTAGTTTTTGCTATGAATATGGGATAACTTTGGCTCATGCCTGGATTATTACCCTGTGGTAATGGTCGAGGCTAATCAAAGAATAAGAACTTGGTGACCATCATACGAAAACTAGTGGATGAGAATCAACGAATGTGGCACAAGTCCTTATACGACACTTTGTGGGCAGATCGCATTACTCCCAAGAGGTCTCTCGGTATGTCACCTTTTCAAGTGTTATATGGCACTGATGTCGAGCTTCCCATTTCTGCTGAAATCCCTGCTCTGCGCTTGGCACGAGCTATTGAAGATGAAACTTTCCAAAATTCTCTTGAGAAGAGGATCATGTATCTGACAGAGCTCGAAGAAAAGAGAGTAAGAGTGGTCGACAAGATCACCGAGCATCAGAATCAAGTCAAGAGACTGTTCGATAAAAAAGCTAAGCAAAGAAATTTCTAGGTGGGAGACCTCGTCCTTCTATGGGACAAGCGAAGAGAGCCAAAAGGCATGCACGGAAAGTTTGATTCCCTATGGAGAGGGCCTTTCAAGATAAAGCAGCTCAATGGAGAGAATAGTTTCTATCTCTCATATCTGGATGGAACCAAACTCCCGCTTCCCTACAATGGGCAAAAGATTCGAAAATTTTCGGTGAAGTAGAGCTTGCTTCTTCTTTGTCAGACAGTACTTTGCTTTATTTGTGTGTTTGTTTTGGTCGTGTGTTTTCTTTTGGTTTGTTGTGTGTTCCTTTGTTCGCCTCCTATCACCCTTGTTTTGACTCCGTTGCCCAATGGATAGGCACATGAGATCTAGGATTCTCTACCCCAAGTCTACTCTGTGGATAGTCCCCAAAGAGCTGCCAATTTGTTATCCCGTAAAATTGGCAAGGGTAATTTTACTGTATAACCATACCGAAATTTTGTTTGATCCTCGCCAGTGGACTCCTCGCATTCGGAACGCTGAAAATCCCTTCCCGGAAATCTGGTTTTCGAACTTAGTCGCTTTTTTGGTCTTTTTTGGCCGGGTGCATAGAATGACTACGCAACATCAACTTTTGATGCGCCCCTTTAAAACCTTTCGCGCATGTTTTCTTGTGTCGCAAGCATTTTGGTGCACCTCTCAGCTGTTAAGGCTTCCCCGCATGCACCGAGGCACATGCACCTTCCTATCGGATGCATCATTTGTGCCTCTTTTTGTGCACCAAAGGTGCACATTTTCCTCTATCAACACCCTTCCGTGCACCATAAAGCACATATCTTCATGTTGATAAGTCTTTCAATGCGACCAAAAGGCGCATGTTTTCTCATGTCGACAACTCATTCTGGTGTGCCCTTTAAAATTTGGTGGCGCATTTATTGCCGCCTTTGCCTATAAATAGCGCGCTTGCGCCGCTATCATTGTCACCGATGCAAAACACATGATTTTTCTCTGAGCTTGTCACGCACCAACCCCGTAGCTTTCAAATTTATTTGTGGACCTGCTTCACGTTTCATCATTTATATCCGGGTAAGTGGCCTTCTGTCTTTCGTGCATTTTGTTTTTGTAGTTTTTGGTCGCTAGGTTAGTTCGGGTATGGATTGAAAAGAATAGATTATGAGTTTGTTCCCCCACGCCTTTCCACATTTCCTCCTCTTTCCAGATCTGAAGAGGAAGCTCATTCTTAAAAATGATAGCTTAAAACCCTTGCATAAAGACCTCTTCATATCCTACAATGAACCTTGTTATAAAAGCTAAGCCATATGTGGAAACACCTTTGAGAGAGATCAAAACTAAAAAGAAAACTATTTTCTCCTTTGGCGCATCGATGAGCATGCAACATTCATGCACCCTCGCACATCTATCGCCCTCGCAACATGAAAGATACACACGCCAACGGCGCGCTTCCCGCCTGTTACATCATAATAAGATGTGCCCTCATGGCGCACTTCCTCAGACGATGCTACAAATGCTTCCATGCACCCTCGTGCATCAAACTTGATGCAACATAAAGAATTCCTCGCCCTTTCGCGCACCCGTGCCCATGTAATGCCTCTTTTATATGCACCAAGTGTTAAGCTATAAAGATGCGGAGCGTTCCCTCATCATAAAGTTAAACATCATGTTGTGCAGACCCTCCATGCGCCGCGCCAAGCTACCTTAAGTGCGCCAAAAGCACATGTTACACAAACCATATATGCACTCGCGCACCAAAGTTCTATGCAACATGAAAT
Source organism: Taxus wallichiana var. yunnanensis (assembly GCA_018340775.1). NCBI lineage: Eukaryota > Viridiplantae > Streptophyta > Pinopsida > Cupressales > Taxaceae > Taxus > Taxus wallichiana. The sequence continues at coordinate 1,032,679,166 of CM031242.1, forward strand.
CATACATGCCACTGGCGTGCATCCAAAGAACACAAATCTGTTCCTCGCAACACCCTTTCCCTCGGGTGTGCCTTACCTATTTAGCTCGCAATCTGCTATATCTGCGTGTGCCTATGCACCCCGAGGCCTCAAAATTGCTAACTCTTTCTTCACAAGATTTCAATGGAAAATCAAGCAGCTGACACGACTTTCTTTGATTGGGTTTCACGTCTTATTCTTGCAGATCAGCAATTAAACTTAGAAGAACATATGTCAACATCAAGCAAGAGGCCTACCAAATCCAAGGGCAAGGCCAAGCTCATAGAGGAAGAAATGAAGTATAAATATCAGAGGGTCAGAATGCCCGACTCCCAGGCCGAGTGTGACCTGGACATCAGAGACTCAGAGTTGGGTCATATTGATTTGGAGGAATTCTGGGTTAGGACTCAGAAGGTCACAAGAAGTCCATGGATGGAACAAGCTAATAGGCAATGCCTCGCACTTTGTCTTTGGGGAATCCCTCACGCCGCAAGTTAACAATGAATTCATGATGGTTGTTTCCCGGTGCTATAATAAAGACACAAGGTGTGTCGTAAATGAGAAGGGCGAGGTCGTAATCAACCTCACTGCCCACCACTTTGAGATAATACTCGGCATTCCTCATCACCGGCACTTTGTGGCCATCAGCCAAGGAGATTGCATCAAGGCATGGGATGACAATGAAGATCAGTGCATGCAGCTGATGAACGAAGTCTATCTGAAGAATAAAAAGGTAGTGACCCGTTGGCCACAAATCATTCACCGCAGTGATTTTTCAGAGGAGCTCAGTGACACCATCATGTTCTTGAGCAAGGTGTTGGGCTTCCTGATGCCCACTTTTTCCACAAATGGATGCTGCGGTATTTAGAAACCATGAACAAAAATGTGCCTGATCAACACTTCGAATGGGTAGAAATTATAAGCAGCACGATATCAGAACAGCTGCAACAATTCCCCACAACGGGAAGATTCTACATGAATTCCTATGTTGTTTATGCTGCAGCTTCTGAAAGGGACTATCCAGCTCTGATGCGGAGTGGGGTTTGGCCCCAGGTCAAAATATATGAATACTATCTAGAATTGAGGCTGGAAAATAGCATCCCTCAATTTACCAAGATCAACGATGCATTTTTCTACTTCATCATCTACCTATTGAGGCCAAATATGACTTACGGTCGCACGACCAAGAGCATAGTGACAGCCACTGAGAAATGGGGGGCCCTGTTCACCCAATTCCCCACATTCACCTATCTGAGGGCAGCTAACTTCTTGGGAGAGCCAACTAGACTGCCAAGGTATGCTGGACCCAAGTTGATTCTACTAGAGCTGTCAAGACAGCTAATCACCTACCATGAGAAGTGCCTCAAAAGAAAGAAGGGTGGAACTCCTTTCCCCCTCACGGGGTAGATATACATGTCTTTCTCATCACAAGGTAAACAACATGTCTCGCAGAATGGAGCTCGCTCAATTTGAAACATGACTTCCCGCAGACCCACCTTCGACCCGAGGAATTGTCTACCGAGGGCTAAGCTCGATCCAATCCACATCCCTCAGATCGAGGATATCTACATCGACCTATATCATGAGGTGGAACTCAGGAGGAAGGACCATTCTCGTTTGGCATTATCGCGTAAATCATCCAATACAAGGTAGCCATCGTCCCCAAAGGCTACCAAACTATCGAGGAGGAAGTGGATCAAGTATATCTTGATACAGTGGGGACGATTGGCCTTTTTACGGTGATTTTCCAGAAACAAAGCACCTCGACACCGAGGAAAGGGTCAAGGAAACTCTGTGAAGAATAGAGAATTGGTTCGAATGAACGGACTCATCTACCTGTGGTCGATTTCACAACCTCTCCATTGGGTAACGCACCTCCTAGATCAAAACAACAACCTAAAGGCAAAGGAAAAGGCAAAGAGGGTGAATCCAAAGACCACTCAAGAGGAAGCTCCCGAAAGTCCTCTTCCGCTGCACTGCAGAACAAGTCATAACTCGCTTCTCCAGAGAAAGAAATGGAAGAAGATGTCCCAATAGGTCCATCCACTGTGATTTCGGCACTCGCAACTACGGAGGTCCCTTCTATCCCTTCTTCTTCTCCTCCTTCCTCCTCGAGTGACTCAAGCGACCATCCCTTTCGTCGTGTCCTCTCCCCCTTTTCTACTATTCCTCCCGCTTCTTCATCCATCTTCTCTTCTCTTGTGGATCTGTCCCCTCCATTTCTTCCTCATCTCCGAGCTCCCTTCCCTTCCTATGTCTTCCTCTCCTACAGATATCTCTTCCTTTCGTGAGCACTTCTTCGGCCTCCTCTCGATTCCGCCTCCAAGTGTCTCCACTTTTTTCCTTCTACTACTACAGCATGTCCCCTTCTCTCGATTCTTGCCCTTCTCCCATAAGTCCACCTGAATCTCCCAAAGACTTAAGTTAGCAGAGTAAAAGGAAAGTTCTATCGCTCCTATGGACTTTTCCGTAATCCCGCTCCAAAGGGGCAAAGAAACAGTAACCTCGTCACACGCTTCTCTCAGAGTGCTTCGGGAGAGAGGGTGATGGAGATCACATACCCCAATCCCCTCAAGGATAAAAGGATCTGTCTCCTCACAGATTACACAGTTGACTCAAGTCACAATGGGTACATCTTTCAAAGCCTTCCAGGAGAGGCCTATCTCGCACGACGCCCTCGCAAGAAGCTTCAAGAAACAAAAGAAGAGAAAAGGCTAATGAAAGAGCAAAACAAACATCTACTCCAAGCCTTACGTAAGATGGGGCAGAACCTCCCACAACTACCACCGAGACTCCCGAGCCTCTCGAGCCGTGATAAAATTAATGAATATGCAAAGATTGGTGAGCGGTGGTATGGCAGCTTCGCACTGAGGAGCCAGATCCTCAAAGATAGTGAAAGAGTGATCGCCAAGTTCTCGATTTATATCTAAACATCAAAAAGGCAAATAAAGAGCTCCAAGCGTTAAGCAGGACCCATATCAAGAGCTGACCATGCAGTCAAAGCATGAGACATTTCAACAAATGTTTGACTCGCTCACCAAATATCTAGTTAAGTTTGGCGTCTTCGGCCATCCCAGAGCCCTTAATAAAGTCATTTCCACTCTGGACTACCGGATGGATCAACTGGAGTTTGTCCTTGAAAATTTTGATAAGGTAAAGGAAGAAGCCCTAGACACGATGCACCAAATGGAACAAATCGTTCTCAACATGTCTCCAGGGTTGCTTACTCCTTCCTTCGCCTTAAGAAAAGTTGAGGAAACCATCCAAATCTTCAAAGAGATCATTTCACAAGGGCTTGGGCCAGAGTCTCTTTTGACGTAGAGTCCATCAATAACTCGCCGCTCGTCAGACTTCATCGGGTTCCTCATAGAAGCAGAGAAAGAGTATTCCAAAATCCAGAGAAGATCATGACGAGCGGGAGACTGCGAGGCGATCGGTGAGCGACACAAGGATCCTTCCCCAGATCAACTAGGGCCCATGATCAGCAAGTTCATGGAATACCACGCTCAATTCCACATATCGTCACCCGAGCAAAGAAAAGAAGCTACTCCCTTTCTACGCAGGATGACGATGATGAATAGTGGCTTCTTCTTCTTCTCTCTTCTTCGACTTTCTTTTTGTAAATATCTAAAGTATGTCAAGACAAATGATGACATCATCCATGTTGCACCATGAGATGATGTCATCCATCAAGTTGTCAAAAGTCAACATGACTTTAGATATTTTGTATCTCCTGTAGATATTTTGTAAATATCTTTGTAAATAGGTGGTGGCTCCTTTTGCCTTCTTTTCTCTCCTTCTTCTATAAATACCCCAATACTTGTTGTGGTGTGGATGGGTGAATATCTTTCGATGAATAATAGAAGTGAGGAGAAAAGACTTTGAGATTTTTGTAATAGAAAAAATTATTAATACAATATTTAGACTTTGTGCCGAATACATGTGTTATATGCACGATCTTTCTTATGTCAGATCCGTGTGTTTATTTTGTTGAATTTCGTTTTATTGTCATTTATTCATCAAGATTGCTTTGTTCATTTATGCAAGTAGGTTTGGCTCTATTTACTACCAATCCCAAAACATAAACCCTCCGACCTTTCTCGCTTTGGAATTCATTTCTTTCTCGCCTTCGACCCGATCTTTCTTCATCCTCTCTTCCATTCCTTTCTTTCCGTAGTCGGAAACACCCTACTGGGATGAGATCCCAAACCCCCGAAGGTAGAATATTGTGAGACTTGCATACATTCCTACTGGTAGAATAGCAATAAACCAATTTCGCCACGACTCAAAGAGGGGCTATGCCCTACACACACTGGCTCGTGCCTATCCACAGATCTACCCAAACGATAGATTTTCTGACCAACAGATCAAATATGCATTAAAGAATGCCCTTGTTTTAGTAGCTCTAGATTATAAGAAGGCTTTCCAAATGTTTTCTTTTGCTTCAGAAAGTACTATTGCATCTGTATTGTTGTAGAAGGATGATGAGGGAGCTAAAAGACCAATTTCTTTTTAGTAAGGCATTACAAGGAGCTGAGATAAAATATACTATCATGGAGAAGCAAGAATTTTCTTTGGTAAAAGAAACAAAGGTCTTCATGTCATATATTCTGAGTTCCAAAATCATTTCTTATGTTCCCCACACCATGGTGAAAGATATCCTATCAGAAATGGAGGTTTCAAGCAAGAGATGTCGATGGGTAAAAAAATTGTAAGAGTATGATATGGATATCCAAACAAAAAAATTAGTTAAAGGTTTGGTCCTCGAAAAAGTTAGGTAGAGAAATCAGTAGACAATTGAGGTAAATGAAGTTAAAGAAGAAAGGTTGAATGCCCTTGAAAACCGATAAATTATGAATGATACAAGGACATAATTTTTTATCTCAAACATTTCTGATTCCCTAAACATTTGAGTAAGAATTAGAAAAGAGAAATTAGTTAGCTTCCCAAAAATATGTCATTACCGATTTTGGGTTAGCTTGGAAGAACCCACAGGAGTTCTTTTTAAGATGCATTAGGGACATTTTTCCTGGAAGAGTCACAACTCATAAAATCTTAAGGGTCTGGTTATTGGTGTACAACTCTTTTCAAGGATAAAACTTTGTTGGTAAGAAAATGTGAAAGTTTTTCAATGCTTCTATGGAAGACTCGAAAGCTTCAGGATTCCTTCCTTCAAACCTATATTAGTCAAGTCCCATTTAGGCAATGGGGAATGGATTTCAATGGGGAAATTAATGATCCTTCAAGTGCAAGCCATAAGTGGATACTAGTGGCCATGATTACTTCACCAAGTGGGTGGAGGCAATCCCACTAAGAAAGCAACTCACCAAATTGTCATGGATTTCATTCGAATCATATCATTGCAGTTTGGAGTGCTCCGCAAAATAGTTGCTTATAATGCCACGAGCTTCCGTGATAAACCTTGGGTGGTCATGTGCCATTAATATGGGATCAATTTAACATATTCTTCCAATTATAATCCCCAAGGAAATAGACAAGTAGATTCCAACAATAAAAATATGTCAAGATAATTAGGAGAACTATGGAGTTAAAAAAGAAGTGGGGTGAGTAGTTGAAGTTTTTGTTTGGGCTGATCGAATCACCATAAACAAGCTACCGGAAAATCCCATTTGAGTTGGTGTATGGAACTCAAGCTCTACCGCCCTCGCATATGCAATTGTCTTCATTTCAATTTCTTCAACAACCAGAATATCAAGAGGTTAGTCACTATGATGCTCGATCAATCGATTGTTGAGTTAGATGAAGGAAGAAGGGCATCCCATCGAGGCATGTAAAATTAAGAGAGAAATTGAAGAATTTTTTTGATAGGAAGGTGACTCAAGATCTTTCAAAGGTGGGAGGTCTAGTGCTATTATGGGATAGAAGGCACGAGGATAAGGGAAAACATGTAAAGTTTGATGTATTGTGGGTGGGCCCTTATTTAATCGACATTCGAATTGGTGAACATACCTTATTCTTACAAGACTTAGATGGGGAATTTCTTGAGTTTCCTATTAATGGTAGACATTTGAAACATTTCCTTGATTGATTTCTCATAATCAAGGTATACACCATTGTACAATGTATAGTATTTTTCTATTTTGTTTCATCCCCGGTCTTTGGCGGCACAGCTGCTTGTTGGTTTCTCGGTTCATCGTTGGGGGAGTTGGTTATTATTTTTCTACTCTGCAAGATTTTTCTTTTACTCCATTACCCAATGGTTTATTTTTGGCACTTGGTCTACTATTTGTTCTTGTGGCACTCACAGGAGTGCCCATCCCCGAGTTGGAGCCAATTTTGGTGCTCAATTTGATCTCGCCCCATTTTTCCTTGAAATTATTCAGTTTGCAGAATTTTTCATGTTTTCTATCTCCCGTGTTGATGCATGAAAGCTCTATCCTTCATTTGGTTACCATGATCAGTCCTTTCCTTTGGTCGAGGATCACATTAAGTCCAAATTTTTTTTTCCATTCCTCTGTCCATGTGAAAGAATTTGTAACTTGGGTGTAATTTCAGTTTTTCCTTTCCTTCCTTTTTCCACAGTCATGTTTTGTTTTCCTTTCAATTTTTGTCCCAATATCTGTGGAAACATGGTCCTTTCTAATTGGATGTGGCTCAATGGATCTCATTTGGGAATTATATCATTTCCAAATTCTCTATCCTTAAAGAAAGATTCATTTCCAAGCACAAATGGTGATTTCCTACTTTTACTGGTTTGATGGATGTGTTTTTCTCATTAATTTATATCTTAGCATCTCTATAAACATGGCCCTTTCTAATTAGATATGGCTTAGTGGGGCACTTTGAAACTCTAAGGCCCACTTAAACTCAAAGCTTATCCATGTGGAGGGCCTATACTCATCTAAAAAATTTGCCTCTTAGTTTGACCTTCGAGTTGCGCTAAGGAGACACATGGAGGTTTCCAATGCCTCACCCAGACTTAGACATTTTTTAATGCGGCTAGTGCAAAATTTTCAGACCATAGACATGTGGAAGGTCTGGCGCTCATTTGAGGATCCACCTCAGGGTCCCACCTTAACAGTTGCGTGAAGGAGACATGTGGTGATCCCGCGCTTGTTCAGGGTCTCGCTTTTGGGCACCATCTCAAAATTTTGCCAAGGAAACACATGGAGGCTTTTTCCAGCTCCTCTCTATACTTAAAATTTTCAAAACAATTTTCTAAGGCTTGGGACATGTGGAGGACCCATGCCTATTTGGGGACATACCCTTGTACTTTACTTTTGAAGAAGTGCCGAAGGGAAACTTGGAAGTTTCCACTCACTCTGACCTTACTTGGACTTTTTAACTGGCCAAGGAAAACTATCTCAGACCCTAGACACATGGTGCCTTCCACTAGTCCTTCAAATTTTTCAAAACAACTCTACTGGACTAAGACACGTGGTGAGCCTGTGCTTGTTTGGGGTCTCCACTTTTGGGCACCATACCAAAGGTGCACCAAAGAGACACATGGAGGATTCCACTGGCTCCTTTTATACTGAGAATTTTCAAAGGCCAAAAGGCATTTTTCTTGGGCCCAAGGCATGTGGAAGGCCCACACTTATTTATAAATTTGCCTTTGTACTTCTCCTTTGTAGTTGCACCAAGGAAACACGTGGATGAATCTAATCAAAAGTTGATAAAGGTCAGAATCAATGGTTGTTGTGCATTGCATTTATTTTTCCGCCATTTTTACTCGAGACTCCTAGAGATGTGAATATGCATTGTTTTTCATCATTTTTTGATGAAATTCCTTCTCCTTTTTGTCTGCACAGTGCCATTAAATGAATTTAGAACTTAATTTGTGAGTCCAAAGATTGTTAAGGTTGATATTTTGAAGTTGGAATTTCTTGAGCACTTCCAAAACATGAACTACTAGAGAATATGGATGCAGGAAAGAGTTTCAAAGGAAAGAGATGGAAAAGGATGAAATGATGGAGGTTGTAGGCACGAAAGATTAAAAAGGTGTTGTCTCGAGGGTGAAAAGGATTACCTATTAGATCTAACTATACAGAGCCTCCGGAAAATGATTAAAAAGGGGCTTTCTTGCATGACATAATAATAATGATTAGAAGGACTATCAAAAATTTGTGGCATGGCATCCTAGTCATTAGTCGAGGGTTTGATAAATGTGATCAGTTCATGATTTTTCCACTTGGTAGTTAGTGTAAATTTTTTAAAAGTCACTTTCTGAGACAAATTGGTAACAAGCAAAGGTCCCTTAAATATTATTCTTTTTTGGGGAAATTTGGGATGAGTGAGCAAGTGAAATGTATAAATGCAATGAGAATACTCTTGTAAAGGGTCGAGGGTTGAATTCTTAAGAGAAAATTTAAGAGATCCCATCTTCCTGAGAAACCAATATGAGAAACCTATTAATTTCCTATGTTTTAGATTTCAATCATGTTAACTTGGTTACGAGTGTACAACCATTGACAAGCTTTGAGACTGTTCAAAGAAAATTTCCCCTGCTGATGAATCTAATCAATTTTGAATTAATTTGTTGCAATCTTGGTCCAATTTGTGTCTCCTTTATTTCGGGAATGTTTGCAAGTTGTTTTTCTTATTCCTATTGCAATCTTGTGTTAAAGCCTTTTCGAATCACACAGGATATTGTCCCCTGTGAAAATTTAGTGGAATTTGTAATTTCATTTCAAGAAGAGCCTTCATCTTGTAATAATTTGATAATAAAGATTGTCTAGAATCCTTTGAGAGTATCTTAGGATGAGGAATCAGGGTCTTTGATGTTTAATTGAGTCTTTAGCTCGAGCCTTCGTGTTAAATTCTTGGAGATTGTATGATGGACACCTTCTCGGTCAAGGAATGTTTTATTTGTTTTAAAGCTTTTCTCATTTAGTATTCCAATTATTATGAAGGTTCTCGTAGATCGACATAATAAATTTTATCCCGCTTTAATCTCCTACCAAAATTATTCAAAAACAATGAATCCCACCCGAACTACCCCGTTTTCCCCGTATGTCCACAAATGTATAAATTATACTACCAAAATATGTAAAAGCAATCAGGATTCCTTAATTTCTCTAGAACCTTAGCCCTCGTTTAGGAAATATCACCATTATTTAGAAGCTTACAACCTCGTGAGATTCAAATTGTGTGCATTGATCATATTTTCTCGTGGTCCCCTTTCAAATTTATGCAAAGAATGATATCTTCATTCTCCTTCACCGATAGAGGTTACAAAAGGGGTCCTCTCACCTTGGTCAAAAGGCACAACCTAAAGCAAAGTTGAGGATGGATCAAATCCTTAATGAAGGTGATATCCATTTCTCCAATCTCCAAGTGATAAAGAGTTAGACTAATCCTCCCTAGCTACAAAACAACTCATAATAGGATCTCGTCTCTGTCTCGGCCTCTAGCTAAACCGTAATGCTACTCGGGCCTAAGGAGAATCAATTTGGATACCAACATAATCTATCTCAAATCTATCATCAAAATATCTATCGCAAAATCATTAAAAAGTTCTCTATAATGTTCTCCCGCTAAGTGTTGAATGGAGCTCTAACACTCTAAGCTCTAAGCCTAGTGCTACTATTGTAGATCAAGAATTTCCGTGCTTGTTGCCTATCCAAGTTAATGTACCAAAACTCAAATGAAATCGATACCTGATAGATAAGACAAGATCCGAAGATGTAGATGGAAAAGAAAGCCGATGTAGACAAGATGGGCGCACACGAGTGATCCTGCAAAGTAGATCCAAGAAACCTGCGAGACACAGATGCTTGACAGAAAAAGACAACGTTAAAAGATATTTGGGTGGACTACCCGAAAAGTGGGTCCGGGAAGTGATAAGCTCCCTCGGCGGATGTCAGTCCATGTTTTCAATTAAGGAAAGAAGCATACATGATAAAAGATGTAAGTAAATGTCTAGATTTTGATTAAAAATGATAGACAGAATGTAAACAGCAGACATAAAAACCAATAGAAAATGGGAAAGTGTGAAAACAATGCTGGATTTGTGTTCCCTGAATTATTTTACCTATCCGCAGGTAGATCGGCATCGATTAGGAAAATCGGCATCATCGATCGAGAAATCAGCGTCGATCGAGAGAGGTCGGAGATCGAATAGAGAAATCGCATCGATCGGGATGGTACGGCGCATCGACTTGGGGAAAATTGCAGGAAGATTGAGAAATGACAATGGAAGCTAGATCATCGATCTCCACCTGGATCTGCAAGAGCCGTAGGGATACTGACAAGGCTCCACCTTCGCTGGATGTAGGAACAAGAGTCACCAAGAGATCGATGGAGGCTCACGATGTCGATGTGGTAGGAGCAGAGTAATGGTACTCCTCTCAGGGATTGATTTGGATAGAATTCACTTTCGCTTGATAGATAATGCTCAGACTTGATGCTCAAAACTCTCTGTCATTCTTTCTGTCTAACCGTAACTGAATTTCTGGCCCTCAGTATTTGTAATCGCACCGACCGAGATGAAATCGGTGCCGCTCCAAAAATCGGTGCGACCGACCGAGTACCGGCCGGGCGCCGATCAGGGAACAGACTCAAAATGGCCAAAAGGGGTGATTTTTGGAAAGATGAAAGTGATCCTTCCACCTCAAATATGGGAAATATCCCACGCACTTGGTTTGGGAGGAGGAGAAATAGGGGGGATAGATGGATAAAATAGATATGGGAGGTTAGGAATTGATATGGGGTAGATAAGTGGTTAAGATATATGTAAAAAGTATAATTAAATAGTTAATATTTAATTATCTATGGGTAAAACATAATGGGGTGAAATAAACTTAGGATAGATGTTTAAATCAAATATTAAATAATACCCTAAGGGAGAAGTGGTGATATAAACGTGCCCCAGGTTACCCGAGAAGGAAAACGCACACATGGGGACACTAAATTGGATAACCAATTTTAGGTGTCTACATTTTGCCCCTTTTTGTCAAGTAACTTATGATAAGCAAAGTTGTGAGACAAAAACAAGGAGTTGGAAGAAAGGAAGAAAAAGTGATGATGTGATCCCCCTCAAACTAGGGATGGGATGGGCCCCAAAAGAGCAACCGATCCCAAGTTTGAAAAAGGTAGATGAAAATGCAGGATGCCCCAGCTAGATGCCTGGAGTAGATCTGATCATTAATGACACACAAAAAAAAATAAAAAGGCAGCAACCTAAGGAACTCACATTGGTAGGGAAGACTAGATGGTCTCCGCATGAGACGACGTTAGTACCTACAGACCCATGAGTGTAAGGAGGGCTGCAAAAATAGTAGCACCTAAAGAGAGACACATTGGTAGGGACAACTGATGGTCTGCAAAGCAGATGACGTTAGTGCCTACAGACCCGTTAACTCTTTAAGCTGCCAAAAATGTGAGTGCCCCATGTACAGGGAACAAGCTCGAAATGGGTGATAATATCGAAAGTATGTGCCAAAAGGCAACACTCAGGGCACAATAATGACCAGATAAATAAGCCAAGCATCAACACTATGGCAAGAAGATTAGGAGATGGAAGAAAGTGAGGTGAAGAAGCAAAAGTGCAACCAATCGGCAACAATAGGCCTAAATCGGCATCGATCAAGATTAATCGGCACCGACCATAAAAAAAAATCGGCCGACCACACAAATCGGTGCCGACCATGACCGAGCCCATATAAATATATGAAAGGAAAACGTGAACGATTTATTTAGACCATGACGATTGATTTAGAGAGAGTCAAAAATTGGTTTTGAGCACCATGGAAGCCTCTGGGAGCAGTCAAAAAGGAAGAGGACACACTGGGGTAAGTGGATCTACCCAAACTTCCTATATAGTTTTATCATGAAATAGCATATTAGGATGCCAAATTTTTTTAAAAAAAACTAGATAAATGAGAGGCCAGAGCATTGTGGGGGTTTTGGCCTTGCAATCGGTGTCGATTGTTAAAATCGACGCCGATTTAGTTAGATCAGCATCGATTGTTAAAATCGACGCCGATTTAGTTAGATCGATCGATTTGTTAAAATCGATTCGATAAATCGGATCGACATCGATTTGACTCAATCGACGCCGATTGCAAGTTTAGATTTAAGAAATTGATAGAATGTATTTTTTTTGATATTTGGATGTGGATAAATAAGTAGCTAACACTATTCATGGTGTGTGTGATGCAGCACAGAGAGCTTTTTACACATGCGGGATGCTATTCCCGAGCTTCTAGAGACCATTCTCCCGATGTGATGTGATCGACGATTGGATTTGGGCGCCACCTAGAGCTAGCCGGGCTGGGGCTTCGGTACTACCGACGAGTGCCGCGAGATGTAGAGTTGATGTGAGCACTAGTATGATGATGGGATAGCCAGGACTTGCACTTTTGGTTCAGACGGGTGAGATGACCATCACCCATGAGGATATATATAGGATCCCGAGGTCCGATCACCGGGACCCGATTGAGATTACTCCACGAGAGCAAGCAAGCAGAGGGCCCTAGATGATGATATATGGGGACAAGGGGATGATTCAGAGATAGTGTCTGGGGCGGTGAGGATAGCCTCTCAGTATAGATAGGATGATGCCAGAGCAGATGGATAAGATCGATTAGATGGTGATCTCCTATTTTTCTCTACCGATTTGGAGGTGGGAGATTTCCATTCATTATTACTAGATTGTGTTTGTGACATCCCGTAGTTTAGTTGCAGACAGTGTTCACATTTTCCGATGCCCCGATAGCTCGATATATTATGAGTTATGGATGTACACCACCGGTAGGAGGACATGCATCGATGTTAGCTTTGTGCTCCATCACGGGCATATGAGCACATAGCAGTGATCAGGCCATCCGGGCTTCCATGGATGCCAAGCAATAAGGGGGCCATTGATTATGGATTTCGGATGATGGTGGGCCGACATGGCCCGTGGAGATACAGGAGATCTCATGGAGTGGTATGCTGAGCGTTTCAGGACGCTGACACCAGAGCAGGTCATTTGGAGACCATATCGGGTCTATCCGACATGGGCCGGTCAGGAGGCTCACCTGGTGGGGTTGAGATGGAGCAGGGTGGTTAGGGGCCATAGGCCAGATATGTGGGAGTGCATCCCATTTATATGGGTATTGAGGTAGTTTGGCTTAGTAGATAGTTCCGACCACCTACAGCCATACAAAGAGATAACAAGAGACTCGATCTACCGATTTTGATCCCAAGCAGATCATTCGAGGGAGGCCCCACCCACAGATAGACAATGATGATGATGCCGAGTGGATGATGGCTATGTGGCATGTATTTCTATAGAGCTACCACGACACCGCCCAAAGATCTATGATGCCGATGAGGAGGATATAGCCACAGTGCTAGAGAGGCTGGAGGGAGAGCATGCCACCCTGGTGCAGACACACCAGTTGCCCTCGAGGAGATCAGAGCTCTGACAGAGGAGAGGGATGCACTGATACTGGAGAGAGACACAGCTCGTCAGAGTGAGATACAATGATCCAGCAGAGGGATCGCTACCATCGGCATAGAGAGGCCCTCAGGGCCAAATATGGTGATACAGGCACTATGTCAGAGTCTGGGTCACAGGGTGTGACATTAGGAGGGCCACCACCACCAGCACCAGCAATGCCATTATGAGCACCTGGTATGGTGAGCCTGAGTACTTATCAGTCTCCTGCCGAGGTGAGATACTACGAGGATGCCCTAGCACAACATGCCCCTGATGTGCCTCGTTACAGGTGCGAGGAGGAGATCAACGATAGTTGCAGCTAGTGGTGCATCAGAGGGAGGGAGCACCGGGAGAGACCGAGGTGGCAGCAGGCCCCCAGCAGCAGGTGCTTCTAGCTCGATAGGTGGTGGCCAGGAGAGACAACCTGGACCAGAGGAGGGTGGAGGAGATAGTCTTCCACCTATCGGATTTCACGATATAGATATGTTATATTTTTGTATCGATATATTGATGTAGCCTCGATTTGAAGGCATTTTTGATGTATGATATAGATGGCTTGATTGAAAGCCATCCATTCTTTGTTGTACAGACACTCATGTATATATATAGATTCATCATTTTCTGTGTCATATGATTGTACTCATGCATTTAATTTTAATAGATATGGATAGATGTAGTGTAATTGTGATGGATATAGACATATGATAGAGGACAAATAGATGTGATTTGATGACATAGATAGATAGATGTGATGATTTGATGATGATGATGGATTTGATGGATAGATGTGATGATGATGATATGATGAAAATTGATGATGATGAATGATGTGATTTGATGTGATTGATATGTGGATTTAATTTTGATGAAAAATAGATATAGATAGATGTAGTGTAACTTGGATGTACACGTTTTTAGATGATTGATGGATAGATGGATAGATGTGATTGATAGATTTGATATGTTTAAGATGTTAATTTAATTTTGATGAAAATAGATAGGTAGATTCACATGTGTTTGCAATACATGCTTTGATATGTTTTTTTGGACAAAGTAGATAAGATGAATATAGATAGATGATAGATTTTGACTAAATTAACATGTTAAATGTCAATTTAATTGGATGAATAACAAATAATAATGGGAAATGCTCTCTCGTGAGAGAAAAGGACGACGTAAAAATGACCTTGATTAGAAATAAAGGAAATACACCTAGATAAGAAAAAGAATGATAAGCTAGGCCCCTAACCGACCATAAATAGAGACTTTGATAGGAAACCAAAAGACCATGCATACAAGGCCATATATGAGGTTAAAATAAACCTGACACTAGCTAGTCGCAAACCAGATCTAGAAGGTAAATGGAAGGAGAAGTAAGTATTTATCTTGTCAAAATTTACAAAGGACATAATACATGCTCACATTGGGAAAATAGGGTTCTCCATATGATCGACAAAAGGTCTTATGTCTCAGCTTCATGATTTTTGTTTTTAAAAGAGCAAACCGATCAATGCGGAAGTTTTGCTAGAGAAAACCGATCAATATGGGAAGTTTTCTAGATATGCTAAAAAGTAAATCGAAATGGGAAGTCTTTCAATGATGCTAAAAGCAAAAAAGAAGTCCTTCAAGGGAAAATTGTATTTGGAAATGTAGCCATCCTTCAAGGGCATGGTCTATATTTCAAATGTAGCCATCCTTCAAGGGCATGGTCTATATCTTTTGATTCATTTGAAATGCATAGATAGTCTGTCCTTCGAGGGATCAGTCTATCTTTTGGGAATTTTTAGGATAACACCTTTTTTTTTTTTTTTTTTTTTTTTTTTTTTGAAAGAAGCTGAGTGTAGACCAGATAGATCAGATAGAGGGGAAGAAAATGTATAAAAAGCACGTACTCATGCCCCGAGTAGATTCGATTAAGATAGATACTTGGGATAGATGAAGAAGTGATTAAGGTGTCCCTACTAGGAGGAGGAACATATCCATAAGAAAAATGCCATGAGTAGAGCCGTGATACTCATATTTAAGGTAGAAAAGACATAACGGAGAACCACATAGTTCGAATCACTATGAAAATATATGACTGGTTGTTAGATGGATGAAAGATCTATTTTGTGACTAAGATCATGTAAGATAGATTTTAACAGTAGAAGGGCCTTAGATGCAAGGCATTAAGAGGTTCCATTTCAGGTACACCATCCATGGAAGATAGATGATAAGCCCCAGACCCATATTTATGAGTGACTACGTATGGACCCATCCAGTTAGGAGCAAACTTACCACGCTGACTCCTTTCTAGTGTAGTGACATTTTGGTTTTCTTTAAGAACAAGATCACCAACTTTGAAGTCATGGTGTTGCAAGTGCTTGTTATAAGCACGTTTGACATGCTCAAGATAGACTTGATGATGCTCAAGAGCATTGAGATGCCGCTCATCTAGCAACTCAAGCTGTGCTAGATGATTTTGACGATAGTCCTCATCAGAGACAAATTCTCTGAGAGAAACACGAAGAGATGGGATCTGGACTTCCAAAGGAAGAACAACCTCAGACCCATAGACTGAGAGAGAAGGGAGTAGCACCAGTAGGAGTATGAATGCTAGTCCGATAAGCCCAGAGAGAAAAAGGGATATGTAAATGCCAATCCCTACCAGCTCGACTAGTTACTTTTGCGAGGATATTACGCAAAGTTTTATTGGAAGCCTCAGCCTGGCCATTAGCTTGGGGATAGTATGGAGAAGAAAAGCTGAGTTTGATATTGAAAGCATCATAGAGGTTCTACAAATCGATGTTTTTGAAAGATTTACCATTGTCTGTGATGAGTTTGTGTGGAACACCAAAGTGACAAATGATGTGTTGATAGACAAAATCAACTATGGGTTTAGCTTTGGTCGATGAAAGAGGAATAGCTTCCACCCACTTAGTAAAGTATTCTGTGGCAGTAATGATAGAATGATGATGCTGTGAAGAGTGGGGATTGATGAGACCGATGAGATCAAGACCCCATTGTGAAAAAGGCCACAAATCCGCTGCAGGTTGCAAAGCCTGACTGGGGATATGTGTGAGATTGGAATGTTGTTGACACTTGACACATTTCTTAGTGTATTCACAACAATCTCGATTAAGAGAAGGCCAATAATAGCCTAAACGTAAGATGCATTTAGCTATGGCCAAGCCACTAAAATGTCCACCACATATACCATCATGGACTTCCTGGATGGCTTTAGATGATTCAGGGGTTTTGAGGCACCGAAGCAAAATACCATCAAAACCACATTTGTAGAGGATTCCACCTAGAATAGTATAGTGATTAGCACGTAGGATAAAAGATCTTCTACCATTGGAAGTCAGATCTGGAGGAAGCATCGAATGAGATAGATAATCAATGATGTGTTGATACCACTCATCTTGAGTATTGGTGTGATGACATTGATCAAGTCAACCTGCTCGAGATGAGATGGTTGATCTAATCGCGCACAACCACATAAAGTCACGAGTCTTTGTAAAAGGTGGAATAAGTGAGGCTAAAGAAGCCATCAGTATCTCGTGAATCGATTTGCAGTGTGAGGAATAGCTTGGATAGTGAATTTATCAAAAGATTGAAGTTGAAAGAGAATGATATCATGATATTTTTGAAGGATATCATTCTTGCATTGATAGACACCCGTGACTTGATTAACGATGAGTTCAGAGTCACCAAAGATGTCGATATGGTGGGTGCCAAGATTAATGGCATTTTGAAGACCTAAAACAAGAGCTTCATATTCAGCCATATTATTGGTACACTCAAAGTTAAGTTTGTGTGTGACTGGGATAGGTGCACCCCAAGGAGGAATCATAACGAAACCTGCACCTCCCCCTTGCTGGCATTTGGATCCATCAAAGAAGAGTTTTACTTTAAATGGAGAAAGACCAAAATCAATTTGTTGGATATACTCATCGGGAATTGAGCAAGGGGGACTTGAGTGTCCGGAAGAGGAGCATCAACTAATTGATCTGCAATGACCTGACCCTTGATAGATTTTTGTGGGATAAACTCGAGATCAAATTTTGTCATGAGCATGAGCCAACGAGTGATACGATCATTGTGATAAGGCTTTGCATGCATTGTCTTGAGTGGATTGACACTTGTGACAATGTAAGTTTTGTGATTGAGGAGGTAGTGACGAAGCTTAGAAGTTGCAAAGAAGAGAGCACAACACAACTTTTCAGCTTCGGAATAACGTGTTTCATACTCATGAAGAGTGCGACTGATGTAATAGATGGCTTGTTTCTTTACCACGTTAGCATCCCGATGTGAGATCATGGCTCCCAAAGCATGGTCAGTCATAGAAATATAAAGATAGAATGGCTCCCCCTCGTGGAGGTGTAAGCACAGGTGGGGAAAGAAGATAAGCTTTGAGATCATCAAAGGCCTTTTGGCAATGCTCATCCCATTCAAAATGAACATTCTTATGGAGGAGATGATGAAAAGGTTGACAATGGTCCGATAGTTGTGAGATAAAAATGACGACGACCGATCAAGGCATCCTCAAGACCATGGAGTTGCTTTTTAAGTTAGAAGGGGGAGGCATCTCAAGGATAGCTTTTATTTTTTGGGGTCCACTTCAATACCCCTAATAGAAATGATAAAGCCTAAGAGTTTACCAGTGAGAATGCCAAACACGCACTTAGATGGATTTAGGTGAAGAAAAAGAATGAGCCTCTCAAAGAGAGGTGCAAGAGTGAAAAGATGATCCTGATGGCATTTGGATTTACCGAGGAGATCATCGACGTAATCTTCCCGCAGTTTTTGTGTAAGAGATCATGGAAGATGTAGGTCATTGCTCGCTGATAGGTTGCTCCTGCATTCTTAAGACCGAAAGGCATGACACGATAACAAAAAGTCCCCCAAGGAGTTATGAAGGAAGTCTTATGTTGGTCCTCTGGTGTGATGAGAATTTGATTATACCCAGAGAAACCATCCATAAGAGAAAGCATCTCGTGACCTGCCGTTAAATCCACGAGTTGGTCGATATTAGGTAGAGGAAAATCATCTTTTGGACAAGCAAGATTAAGATCCCTAAGTCGGTACAAATTCAAATCTTCCCAAAGAGCTTTGGTTATCGGGTACTACATTTGAAACCCATTGTGGATAATCAATGGGTTGGATGAAGTTAGCAGAAAGCAAACGTTGCAACTCTTCTTTAACAAGAAGGGCTACTCGAGGGTGCATTTTACGCAATTTTTGCTTAACCGGTTTGATGTCCGGAAGAGTAACGATATTGTGGACCACGATATCGGGATCGAGTCCCGCATATCCTCATATGACCAAGTGAAGGCTTGATGATGGTTGGAAAGAAAAGTGGTAAAGTCTCCTAACTCCTGTGGATTAAGAGATTGGCCGACCTTAATGATGCGAGGGTCTTTAGAAGTCCCTATATTAAGGTCGACAAAGTGGCTTCGTTAAGAAGTGTAGATGTGTCAGAAGGAATGGTTTTAGGAAGATAGGAATCCTCTGCCCCCATATAGGTGAGGACAGAATCATCATCCACACAATGGATAGTGTTGATAGTAGGAGAGTCATCTCCAACTATTTCAGGGAAGACTAATGGTATGGAAGTGGATTTGTTATTAGTTTTATAGGTCAGCGGCCCTAAGGAAATGGTATTGACTAAAAAAAAAGTTAGATGGGATGGAAATGGCATCATCCACATCAAATGATGCTTCTGACCTAATGGGAGAAGATGGTTCCTCAATGGGAAGAGGCTCATCGAGAATAGTGATGGTGGCTTTTGAAAGAGGTTTAAATCCTAAACCAAATTTTTGATGTGGTTTGAGAGTTGGAATGGATGTGAGGTCATGCACACCCTGTTCATACTTTCCTAGGCCAAAACCCTTCCACGCGCATCGATATAAATAAGTTTTTGCAAACGTGGGATTCTGTAGACAATCAAACCCTGCTGAATAGGGTTTGGCCCTAGGAGGAGAATCCGGGTGATAGTGAGGTGTATCAAGACCACCGTAAATGAAGTTAGTCTCATTGATTGGGTAGACCAATGGTGATGATGTGACCGAGACCTGGCTGATATTCAGGTTGTTTTTCTGGTCTACCATACTCATTAGGTTTGAGATGGGTGTCAAAAGAGAGAAGAGGAAGCTCTCCTAGTGAGAAACTGCTGCAATGTCTCTTCTAGATTTTGTAAATCTGGTAGTTTTGTTATAGGTATGGAAGAGGATGAAGCCTCGTCAGGAGAACAAGCATTCTCCTTTAGAGGGGCAGACCCTGTGGTCATGTCGCATTGTGCGGAAGGAAAAGGATCTCCTGGATGAGTATAGATTTTTCCCTCATATTGATATTTTAAGCATCGATGGAGGGTTGATGGGACGCAATGCATTGCATGAATCCAGGAGCATCCGAGGATCATATTGTAGTGGAATTTCCCTTCAACAATGTAAAAGAGTTCGTGAAGCAATTTCTTACCTACTCGAATGGGCAGACCACAGTTCCTAAAGTAATCGCCAAACCTGATCGTTAAATGATCAAGGGGTGAAAGGTGGGGTGACACTACACGCTCTTTTTGGTAACTTAAGTTTGCTCGAATGTGTGTGAGGAAATGACGTTGAGTGCAGCACCACCAATCAATCATAGTGTTTTAACGTAGTGTTGTTGATTTGAACTGTGATAAAGAGGGGAGCCTCCAAATCCTCGGAAGAAAGGGAAGGAATTTTTGAATCTTCAAAGGAAATGGTGGTTGACGGTTTATTCAATCCAACAATCATCTCAAAGGTGGGGCTCATCGAATTCACCTGACGATATATGCAGATTATCAATCAAAGCCTGGCGATGCTGTGGAGATGATTGAATGAGGTCAAAAAGAGACATTTTGACCGAGCATGGGTAAGTTGTTTCATAACACTCTCCTCTACTGACATGGGAATCTGAGCCCGAGGTGAAGCATGAATAGAGACCCTAGGTCTCGAGGCTGATGTGGAAGGAGGAATGCCTTCAGGGGCTGTAGAAATGACAACCCGTGGCCGAGATGTAGATGATGATAGATTATCATATTGTTGTGTTCTAGTGGTGATATGAATCGTGTCGATTTGAGAAGGTGGAAGACCATCCGGAGTGGAATTAATAGAACTAGAGGCCTGAGTAGATCGTTGAGGCTCAGATGTGGTTGAGATGACAGGAGATACTTGTTCCTCCTCCTCTTCTTCCAATAGAAGATCACTTTCTTCCAAAAGACTGTTAACGATAGATTGAAGGGCTTTACATCCCTCAGTGTCATGTCCTGGAGTGCGATGGTAAGCACAAATCAAATCAGAGTTGAACCAGGAAGGTTTTACTCCTTTAGGATTATAGGGTTTGATCGGAGGAAGGGATATGGATGAAGATTGGATAAGTTGGCAAAGAATTTCAGTATAGAATCCGGTAGACAAAGATGAGGACAGAGATGATGGAGGTGCCTCTTTTACCTCCACAGACTGCCGAGGTAAAAGAACCTGCATGTCTGGTTTGACAAGTATTTTTAGGGATCATTTTACTTTTTCAGACATCGGGAGGAGCAACCTTGGGACACTTGAGATGGAAGCAAGTGAGGCATGATTGATTTCGTGGAGGAGGAGCTCCTAAGATAGATTTTGAAGATGATGAAGATGTGACAAGTGTTGTGGTCTTCAGAGATAAAGAAGGCTGCTTGGTCGAAACAGATGATGATTTAGATAATGCTGATTTAGATGAGGGAGGAGCTCCCAAAATAGGTCTGATCGAGGAACAGAGGGTGCCTTGGCTTTTGGTGATGAAGATGATGGTCCTGATAAAAGAGGTGATGCCTTTCTAGTGGGTAAATTCACTTTACAAGGCACCAAGTGAAGAAGGTGTTGTAGAAGAAGAAGATGATGGTTCTGATGGTATTGTAGAAGAAGATGCCTTCCCAGTTGATAAATCCAATCTTTTATGAGGCGCAGAGAGAGATTTTTGAGGGAAAGCACCAAGAGTCTTAATAGTCCGAAATATGGGTTTTCCTTTTTCAGGGATGGTGACAACTTCAACCGCATAAGGTGATTGTAACCTTTTTGGGGAAGGAGATGAGGAGGTACTGATGATGTAACGTTAGACTTTAGTTGTCTTGGTTTAAGTTCAGGAACCGAGAGTGTAGGTGCCGGTGTTATTTCTTTAGATTTTCCCTTAATAGGCAAAAAAATAGTATTGTGATGGAAGAAGTGGATGATGAAGAGCAGCAGTTCTGTGAGGGAGATACTTGGCACAGTAATCATGGGTGTAACTATGTATGGGAAAGGAAACAGAAGAGTCAAAATCAAA
The DNA here is from genome assembly GCA_018340775.1 of Taxus wallichiana var. yunnanensis. Taxonomy (NCBI): domain Eukaryota; kingdom Viridiplantae; phylum Streptophyta; class Pinopsida; order Cupressales; family Taxaceae; genus Taxus; species Taxus wallichiana. The sequence continues at coordinate 1,032,700,872 of CM031242.1, forward strand.
GATGCTTCTCATGAAGTTGGTACAACTATAGGTATGTTTACCAATGGCATAGGCATAGTCAGCAAAAAAATGGGAGAAACAATAAGTAGATGTATTTCGTGGTGGAAACTCGAAGGGATGTAAATGCCTCGAGCATCGAAAGAATATCTGATGATGAGACAAATGAGGATGACACTGTCTCAGGCATGGATGGAAGATCAGATAAAGAGGCAGAGGGAGATGAATCATCTCTAACAATGTGGGAATATTCAAAGATGGGGTATAAAGATGGTGGAATCCCAATGATTAGCGGAGTGGAAGGAGGTTCTGATTGGTTGATGTGTTCGTAGATGGCTTAGTTTTAGAAGAAGATTCTTCAAAGAGAAATGAAGTCGATAGATGAGTGTTTGGTTTTGAGACTCAAGCATCATTTTGGGGAATGATTGGGAAAAGGTTGTTTAAAAACATCAAGCGCCTGATTTGGGGGAGCATTTGGGTTATCCAGAATGAGCTCACCTTTATCAATGAATTTCTGGACAAGATTTTTGAAGGTCTGACATCATTCAATGTCATGGCCTTTGGTTCTATGATAATGACAGAAGTCATTTTCCCTATACCAGAATGGACGTTCTTGGTTTCATCAAAATTTCTAATAGGGGGAAGTTCGATCATGTGAACTTCCAACATTTTTTCCAAGATAGAAGCATATGATTCCCCCAACGAAGTAAAAGATCGAGATGACAAGGGTCCTTTTCGAGAAGATGAGGAGTCTCTCCGTGGTGTTTGATTAGAAGTGTTGTCGGCTCGTGATGTTTTTAATACAATAGCATTGGTAGACCCCTGATTCTTGTCTTTGTTAGAAGTGGAAGGGTTTGTTTTTGTAAACCGAGAAAAATCTGGTTTAGATTTAGAGTGAAGTTTTAACTTTCCTTGTTTCAATGGCGTGGGACTCAAGTTTGTGTGCCATCGTAAAGGCTTCTTCAAATGTATGAAAGGTTTGGATCCTTAAAGTGGAAGAAATATGATTAGCACAAGATCGAGTAAACAACTCGATCTGTTGAGATTGAGGGAGGGAGAAAGACAATTGGTTTATTATCCCTCTCCAACGAGTGACAAAGTCTGCAATAGACTCATCATCGAATTGATGAATGTTATAAAGATCTGTAATCGAGATCTTATGTGTGATGTTTATTGAAAAGTTTTCAACAAACATCTGGGCCAATTGAGAGAAAGAAAACAAGGAATGTTGGGGAATGTTATTATACCAGTCTAAAGCAGGCCCTGCTAGAGACATAGGGAAAGTATGGAGCATAAGCTCCTGATCCTGGACTATAAGGTAGCAAGCATGTTTGAATGCTCGCAGGTGCTGTTGAGGATCCTCCCGACTATGAAATTTTGAGAACTTAGGAAGTTCCCATTGGGGAGGATAAGGCTTAAAAGCCACTGATGGATGAATGGGTTCATTACACACTTCTTCAAAAGAGTATGAAGGATGAGCCCCTTTGGTGGAGGCTTCTAGGTCTGTGATTTTCTTGAAAAGAATTTGGACCACGTCAGATTGAGGAGGAGGCATACTGGTATGTCCTACATAAGAAGTGAATGGTGGATTTTGTTGAGGTGTCAATGGGGATTCATCTATTGATTAACAGGATGATAAGAGGAATAACCAGGTGTTCTGGGTGATGCCTGGTGAGGTATTTGTTGTGAAGGAGCCTGTGTATAAATAGGCTGTGAGATGACAAGTGGTTGAGAAAAAGGTGGTTGAATGAAAGATGGAGCCTGTGATTGGTGGGCTCCTACACTTGTTCGATTGAATCGGAATGGATTGAGGAACATGGGTGTTAATTTGATTGGACATGGTGGGGAACAAGGTCTGAATGAGGCTTTTGACTACCGGATTGGTTATTAAGGGTGCCGACGCTAGAGGATGGGTGAAGGTCACTGTCACTGGAGCATTGGAAGAAAGACCAACTGGAGGATGAGAAGCAGGAACCAACTGACTCATAGAAGGGGGTTGATTCATAAAGAGGTACTGACCCTGGGATGCAATGGATGGCATAGAAGAATTAACAACAATCTGTGGGTGCAGATGCACCCATTATAGCTAGAGAAGAGGACTTCTTAAGTAGGTTGTGGAATAGTCGAGGTAACTGTGGCGCTAGGAATAGGCAAGACTATTTGAGAACTAGTCGACATGGTCGGTGGAAGAGAAAAAGGAGGCACAGGTGTGCCACCCTCTTCCATGGTTCGAGGTGAGAAAAAATATGCTAACTATTCTATAAAAGCCTGGGATGGTTCACGAGGATAATCGTAAACTTGCTGGATTGGTGGTCCCTGATCAGATATTCAAATAGACTTATGTACTAGATAGTCCATAAGGGCTACCGGATTGCGATCAAGGAGCACCTGAAATTAGGATCCCCGTGAGGAACATACTCTATATCAGAAGTAGATGATATTTCTGAAGGACTGGGGGAAGTTGGACGTGATGGGATTGCTTTAGGCTGATAGAAAGGATTATATGACCAAGATGGGGAACCAACTAATAGCGGTCCCGAGGAAGACCCGAGGGGTGCCGAAACATCCACACTAGTGGTGATCTCAGAGGAAGAAGGGGCCAGTTGAGCCATTTTTCTAGATTGTAACCGAGTGATGACCATCATAAACAAGTAGAAATATAGAAAAAGAAGATTGACCTAACTAATGCATGATAATTCAAGCAACGTAGGTGATTATCTCTTTTAAATTTTCCTGCTTTTAAGAAAGAAAATATTAGGGAAGGCTTTTTAGAACAGGAACTACTCAGATAGCCAAACTAAGGATGGTTTGGGGAATGTTTTGGTGAGGAGTCCCAAAGGCACTTCAGTAAAAGACCAGTACGTGGCTTGATATAGGGGCCTACCCCCGCACTTCACACACCACTGCGATAAGGGAGTCGGGTGCTTTGCCAATATATACCAGAACTTCCGTGAATTTATAGCATGGCCCGAGTACCACGTAGGCTCTTCCTCTTGGATGTCACTTCCAAGTAGGCGAGGCCAGGGGAGGAATTTTTGTTTTGATGCTTTATACCTAGTGATTTTGGCTTTGTGTGCAAGGGTGAAAATAAAAATCAAATAGTGTCACTACCGATTTTGATCAATTTTTCCAGCCTATTTAGAAAACTAGATGAATAACATACAACAGTAAATGACAAAGGAAAAGTTCTTTTAAGCACTAAGAATGAAGTGTTGGATTTCGATGAAGACAAGTCAAACAAATTCTTTCCCAAATGTGATTAAATTATTTTTAAGCACCAAAATCGAAATGTTTGAATGTGATAGAAAACAAACAAACAAGTTCTTTTTAAGTTCTTAAAAAGGAGAAAACACCGTAAAAGAGGAATACCTGTAGATTTAGCTCTCCAAGGTGTGTGGACTTCAAAAAGTGCGTTGTTGAGCTCTTCCCCTCGAACAATCCCATGAACAAGCAATGTGCTCCACAAGAAAAGGTTAAGCAAACACCCAACAAATCCAGAAAGATATATCCAGATAATAGTAGAATGAAAATTTCTATTTAAGGAACTAGAAAACTTTCAAGAAAATAACAATTTTGCAAAAAGAGATGGATCAAAAATGCAATTTTGAAATCAAATGAAAGATTTATTGATCTTTGAAATAGGAATTGGAATTTAGTTTTGCAAGAAAGAAGAAACTTTAACTTTGCAAATTATAAGTGAAAGAAGCAAGACCAAAATGAAGGAAGGAAATGCTACGGAGAACTGATGAAAAGCAAGTGAAGAAACAAAACAAAAGCTCAAAACTGGAAAAGAAATGAACTTACCAATAAGGGACTTTGGTTGGGTCCCACCGGCATGCCAGAATGTAGATCAAGAATTTCCACGCTTGTTACCTGTCCAAGTTAATGTACCAAACTAAACACAAAAACCCTGAAAAACTCAAATGAAATCGATACCTGATAGATAAGACAAGATCCGAAGATGTAGATGGAAAAGAAAGCCGATGTAGACAAGATGGGCGCACACGAGTGATCCTGCAAAGTAGATCCAAGAAACCTGTGAGACACAGATGCTTGACAAAAAAAGACAACGTTAAAAGATATTTGGGTGGACTGCCCAAAAAGTGGGTCCGGGAAGCGATAAGCTCCCTCATGGATGTCAGTCCACATTTTCAATTAAGGAAAGAAGCATACATGATAAAAGATGTAAGTAAATGTCTATATTTTGATTAAAAATGACTAGACAAAATGTAAACAAAGAGATGAAAACCAATAGAAAATGGGAAAGTGTGAAAACAATGCTGGATTTGTGTTCCCTGAATTATTTTACCCGTCCAGCAGCAGATCGTCGATTAGGAAAATCGGCATCGATTAGAGAAAATCGGCGTCAATCGATCGAGATAGGTAGGCATCGACTATTAGAGAATCATCGCATCGACGGGGATAATGGAGCGTCGACTTGGGGAAAATTTAGAAGATTGAGAAAATGATAAATGGAAGCTAGATCATCGATCTCCGCTAGATCGCAAGAGCCGTAGGGATACCGACAAGCTCCCCTTCTTCGCCGGATGCAGGAACAGAGTCACCAAGAGATCGATGGAGGCTCACGATGTCGATGTGGTAGGAGCAGAGTAATGGTACTCCTCTCAGGGATTGATTTGGATAGAATTCACTTTCGCTTGATAGATAATGCTCAGACTTGATGCTCAAAACTCTCTGTCATTTTTTCTGTCTAACCAGAACTGAATTCTGGCCCTGTATTTGTAATCGGCGCCGACCGAGATGAAATCGGCGCCACTCCAAAAATCGGCATCGACCGAGTACCGGTCGGCGCCGATCAGGGAACAGACTCAAAATGGCCAAAAGGGGTGATTTTTGGAAAGATGAAAGTGATCCTTCCACCTCAAATATGGGAAATATCCCACTGCTTGGTTTGGGAGGAGGAGAAATAGGGGGGATAGATGGATAAAATAGATATGGGAGGTTAGGAATTGATATGGGGTAGATAAGTGGTTAAGATATATGTAAAAAGTATAATTAAATAGTTAATATTTAATTATCTATGGGTAAAACATAATGGGGTGAAATAAACTTAGGATAGATGTTTAAATCAAATATTAAATAATACCCTAAGGGAGAAGTGGTGATTATGCATGCATTATAAATTTGACAAAAACATCAAACTAACATGTATATTACTCTCTACTCTTTGAAAGCTATAAAAATATGAACCTATGAAGATCCTAGCAATCAGTTTTGATTGTTTGATGCTCAAGGGTTTGAGAATGAGAGCTCACCATTAATGGCTACAAGACCATATGGTTCTTCTCATTTACTCAAGCTTGAGTTTGGAAAATGCAATAGATAGTGATAGCTCAATAACAATGAAGAATGCTCTAAATCCTAACAAAAATACTATAGTTTATCCTAAAGAAGGAGAAGTGTTCTTAAAAGGGGTAGGAGTTTATTTATAGTTTTCCAATTCCAAGAATGGAATGATTTGGGTGCATGTGGGAAAAAGGTAAGTCCAAAAATCACTTTATCATTTAGAAGAGGTTAAACATGCCTTAGGCTAGTTAATCTTGGTTTAGGATAATTAATCTTGTTTAGCAAGGGATTAGTAACCTGAGAGAGTTGTGAGGGGTCCACTTAATCCAATGTGATGGATTGATAGCTTAGGAAGCTTGTAAAAGTGGTTTAGAAGGACATGGGAAGGATTTTTAGATAATGAGAGGGTATATTAGCCCCACTAGTCATTTTTAAGAGGAATACAACTAAAATAATGTCATAAAAGGAGAGTTAGATAGGCTTGATTGATGAGGTTTCATCGATTTACAAGTGAGTAGAATAATTAGTGCAAGTTTAGTAATAAAGTTTCTTTGATCAAACTATACATGTCTAAATTTACCCTTATTTGGGGTGACATAAGCTATGCCACTTCAAAGAAAGTAGACAAGTGTAAACCACTACAAATTTTTAAGGGGTGGAAGAAAAATTAGTAGAGTGAAGGATGCCCCCTCGAGTGTTGATGGGGTGATGGAAGAGGTCGATCAACGATCGAAAAGAAGAAGGAAATAGATAGAAGAATGAGGAGGGACAAGATGCCCCAAGTGAAATAGTAGAATAGGGAAGAAAGAAGAAAGGGGATATAGAAGAAAAATAATGAGGAAGGGATATTGAGCTATCAACGATCCAATACCATGTAAAATAATATTTATTTCATCACATTGCTAGAAATCTTCATCATCGGTCCTTATTAAAAATATAAGCATACAAAAAAAGTGTAGAATGACATGAAAAGCCATAGTACAAAAAATTACATTTCTAACATTCTAACTCCATGAAAAATAAAAATTTAATGAAATACAAGAAGTAAACAAGCTAATCTAACAGGGAAACAAGTACAAACACACATACTCAAACCAACAACGTTTAAGAAAGTTACACAAATGTTTTGTTATCAAGATTTAGTTCCCAAATGTTTGTGATAAATAAAAAAGGGTTAAAAGTGGTGCCCCAAGAAAGGATACATGTGAGAGGAATTTATGGAGGACACTTGGGTCCAATGAAAAACTTTTGCACTACGAAACAATACCAAGCAACTCATTGTGCCCCAGAGTACAAACGAAGCAAGCAATCTAGCTTTGTAAATGGTTGTAGATCCAAATGATCTCACGAGTCATTTGGTTCCAAAACACATGAAAATGCAAGCAAGATATGAGATGAATACCATGTGTGAGACATGAATTTAAATAGTGTATGAGTTGTTTAATAATTTTTGTCCATTTTTGAATTTTAATGATTTTTGGTTTTTTGAAATTTTTTATAATTTTTGGAAAAATTATGGTATGTTTAATTTTGTAGATTTTTTTATCAGGCATAAGAATTTAGAAAGTGGATTAACACCTAAAAGAACATGAAAATTCCCGGGAAATGAAATGGACATCAGTAGTAAACATATGCCCGTGAGAGAAGAAAACACATAAAAATGATTTTTTAATAAAAATAATCATCACGATAGGTAATAAAAGAAGTAGAATGATCATTGTGAGTGAAACATGCTCCATTACAGCATGGTGGGTGAAAATGAAATTTTATAGGGTTAAAATAACCCTATATACCATCCAGTGGGTAAAATCATCACACAAATAGTACATTTGATACTAGAGCTTTGCTGATTTTTACCATGAGGTGATTTGAGCGAAGAGAGAGATGGTGAGAGTCCAGAGACATACGAGACATACAAACTGGATCCAAGAGTAACTACAGGAGGATGGTGATGGACCATTTTGATTGCCCCATCCTTTTTTGGAAATTTTAGCATTTAATAACATTTATTACTAGTTTTTAGGCTAGCTAAAACATGTACACGTGAACTAGAGGCGTGCAAATGCGTCACCAAGTGCATGTATGTTCCTAAAACACAAACACAAACATGTTGATAAATGTGTGCATGCATGCACATACATTGATAAATTTGTGTGTGCAAGATTAGGTGAAATAATGGACGTGTATACGTGGTCGGGGAAAAACATATATGCACGCATGTGCATCAAAATGCATGTGCATGCATCTAAAGGATGCACATGCACATGTCGATGGGGGATTTAGGGTTGCAATCGTATGCATCTTGTATGGCGCCTCATGCATCAAGAATAGGGCACACATGCACCTTTGGGTGTGTAAGTGCCAAAAATATAGGGCATGTGAAAAAGGGTTGTGCATGTATCTTTGGGAAGTGTTTTTTTAGATATCAATTAGAAAAAACTAGGAAAATTTATAGAATAAAATAGGAGTTAGTTACGTAGAAGAATGTAGAAATTATCATTTAGAAGAATAACTTAGTACTTTTGAGAAGAAAGATGGAGTAGATAGAAGAAAGGTAGAATAAGTGTCTTGTGATTTTACAAGAGATGATTACTAGCATTGCAAATGAGAGAGAAAAAATAGCCAATTGCCAACATAGAAGTAGGCTTCCATCGCCAAGATAGGAAATTGCTATATATGCTTCTAGAGGTTACATGGCTAGCTCATATAGAGAGGATGCCCCAGATTACCCTTGACTACGGTCTCCTCACAACTTTGGTGGAGTAATGATAGAGTGAGAGTCATTATTTCTGTATCAAGACCGGGAGATGACTATCACATTCGAGGACATTTGGTAGATCTTACATATATTGATTTAGGGGCATCTTATCGAGTATACTAGTGATAAAGCCCAAATTACGATTATCTAATTGAGATATTTTGACATGATGAGATACCGTGTGTGGGATGATGGTGTGGATGCACTAGTGTATATCATATCTTGGACTATCGCAAGTGGTATTTTACCTCATGGCCTTTATCAATGGTTTCTTAATAACTAACAAGATGTGCACCTCCTTCCCTCTTGATCTTATTATAGTTATACATGGAATGATCCGAGGTGAGAGATACTATTGGGGCTAGTGCACACTGGCACACTTATATTGGGATCTTCACCTGATTACATATCATAGGTAGAAGACTATGGGTCGACCAATTTTTTGCAGATTTGGGCATGGGACCACACAAACATTTGTCATCCTATAGGTATTATATGAGTTTGGGCTCTGATGAGATCCCTCGGTGATGGGATGGGTCAGCAAGGGATGATATAAGAGGACACATGGGGATGTTTATCATTATCGGTGGGGTTTTGATGATATTCATTGTACTTTATTGTATGGTAGTCATACAAAAATTATTAGTTGTCGAGAGGATGGACGGAGCCGAATATATGCATTGTGGAGCACTCATGTTTTTAGTCAGAGGTTACATGATAGATTACTATAGAGTAGAAAGATTGAGAGTGGCTATTTGGTTTTGTGTAGGATGTACTAGGTCGGGGATGTGGTATGCCCAATCAGCCAATGATACTTTTGACACGATACCATAGATTTAGGTTATTAGGTTTGAGCCAGTTTTGACAAGATGGTACCACAGGTATGGGTCCCACTGAGAGAAAATTTGAGACCCTAGAGTTAAAATTACATACACTCCATCAAACTTCAATTTTTCCATGCTACCTCACTATTCCATAGGTTGTATAGGATGCATGAGTGAGACCACCTCCAACGGTGCTCATTGATAGTGATGATGATAATGATGATGATGATGATGTAGATGAGCAACAACATGATGGTTGTGGTGATGGACATGGACATAAATAGAGGAAAATCCCTAATTTTATTAAGATATAGATACCCCCAATGAGTATACCCATTGGGATACATGCTCCATTACGGAAACTACATCCTAGAGAGAACTAAAGGGTCTGATGAGGCTAGAATATGTCCGATTAGTGTATAATATATGATCTCATCTTACTCTCATTTTTATTAAGTTGATTGAATTTGTGACTTTTAGTTGATTTGATATGAGTTAGGATGTAATTGTCTATCTTTAGATTGATTGTGATTCTAATGTTAAAATCTCTAGAATTCCTAATGAAGTGTGTGTTTGAAATTTAGTTTTGTAATAAAGAAGGTCTAATCAGTCGAGGAAATGAACCAGGTAGCATTCAATATGTTTTTGGTAACATCTATTCCTACACATCTTAGTTCCAAAACTTCCAAGCTAGTTTTGGAACTCCATCACAAAGTCATCATTTAGTTTTGAATCTTTTGGACCTAGTTCTGGAATTCCATTATTTAGTTCTAAAATTTTTAGACTTAGTATCAGAACTCCTGGGTATAGCTCTGGAACTCTCACAGTGTTGAATCTTAATGATTTATTATGGTTTTGGAACTTCTCTAAAGTTCCAAACCGATGGGAGTTATCTATTCTACCCACATCTAGAGATTTTTCATCTACAACCCTTTCAATCAAAAAAGGATGAGAAGATTTCTGAATGCAAATCTAGGGATAGTTATGTTGTAGCTAATTCGATCAACCATAATTTGAATCAACATCTATTTTGGGAATGATTGATTTCATCAAAATCATTGAGACAAACCTGTGATTGTAAAATTTATATAAAAGTAGACTGCAAAGTAGGTAGATAATATATAGAATATGATATGAGATAGAAATAGAACAGAGAGGAGAACTATAGGCTAAGTACTCGAGATCTAGAAAGACGTTTTTTAATACGAATGGTTTATCAATAAAATAGCCATTCCTATTTAAGAGAATTCTAAGTTGTTAAATATTGATTCGAGGAGGAGAAAGGGCCCACTCCCCCAAGGACCAGGATATTCGTTTATTTGGTATTTATATTTCTTTAGCAAATAGCTTAGATCTATTAATTCTGTATTGTTTTAATTCTTCCAATTAAGCTTTATTGTATACTTGTTCCTGGTGTTTGGATAGATTCTATTTTTCTTGCAATTGTTTTCAAGCATTCTAAATTGAGTGTGTTTATTTCCAAAAGAAAGTGTGTTTATTTTCCAACGGCAAAGCAAGTGTGTTTGTTTCCATTTTGCATAGTGTATTTCTTTTCAACAAATCTTTTAGTATGTTTACTTGACAAGTTTTAATATTATGATTTAAATAAGGTTTTACCAAGAAGTCCTTAAGACATCAAAGAGATCCCCCAAAAAATACAAAAAAATAACTATAGTCAACTACTAGATTGATAAAATTACTCTTATTGCATATAGCTTTAGACACACCCTAGATTTGATATGAAATCAACAAGAAGTTGATTAAATGAAGGAATAATGAAACCCATCATTTTTTGGCCCCATTGTCAAGGAACACTAGTTGGAACTTTCTAATTAAGTGTTAGCAAGAGCAAAAAATTATACATCTAGTAGTTGAAGGATCTTCCCTACTATATCATAAAATATATGAGTTGACTAAGAGACTCTTTGGGTAGATTCCTCCAAAAACATCTTCACAATAATTCATAACATCCTCTTGTCAAAGTAAGGAAATTGATCAAGAATTGGAGACACCATCATCCCTTATCGAGACAAATAACAAAATTACCACTTTTGTAATTCTTAGATCAGCCACTGAAGGAAGTGGAACTTTTAGGAGAAGACTTATTACTCAAGATCCATTTAGGGTGAGTTTTGATTCTCAATTGAGTAGTCAACCTCCTACTCCTTGATTTTTCACCTTCCCAAAGCATACCACTTACCACATTGATTGGGAGGAAAATTTAGAAAATATTTTATAAATGGCATGAGAAGTCGAGAGAATACCGATAAGACCTTTACTTATCAAATTCAATTGGGAGATGATGATACATCAATGAAAAATATCTCACCTGCACATTTACCCACATTTAGAGGGATGTCATCTAAAGATCCTAACCAATTTTGTTTGAGTTTAAGGTACTATGTTAGACCTATGATTATAAAATAGATAATCAAAAACTCAAATTGTTTCCATCCACTTTGAAGGATGCAGCAATGAGGTGGTTCATGAGATTACCATCCAACTCTATTAGCACTTGGGCATAAATGGAGACTTCCTTCCTAGATAAATACCATGATTATTATAGAGGGAGAAATAGGAAGGAATAATTCTTCAAAATCAAGCAGGAGTAAGATGAAAACATAGAAGACTATTTAGACATATTCCTCTTTATTAGAAAAAGATGTGGATTTGTGCTTCAAGAGTTAAGTAAAACCATTTTTCTTAAAGGCTTGGATGATGAATATAGGGAAGCCCTTAACTTGATAGGAGGTGGAGACATTGATCAGTTAAGAATGAATGAAATTAAGGAGATTTGTAGAAGCTATTCTAGAACAAGAGGTGGACCTAGAAAAGGAAAATCAGTGAAAAGTATGAATCCAAATATGAACAAACTAATGGATGAGTTAGAAAACTTTAAAATAGACATTTTAGTGCAATTAACCTCTACTATGGATGGATTACAAGCTAAAGCAAATTCCAAAACTGAACCATTGGCTATGTATTTTCCTATATGTAGGAAGAAGCGTGCACTAAGAGATTGTCCTTTAGATAAAATAGAAATGTATCTTATCTTTGAATCTAAAGAACATGTTACGATGTTTGTTCTTTACTTCCAATTATTAAGAATCAGCTTAAAAAACTAGTGCCTCATCTATAATAGAAGAAATGAATTTTGTTTAGAAAAACCTAAGCTAAGGGTAGTTTATGCCAATATCAGTCCCTAATCCTAGGACGATGCCATGGGCTACTCAATCAGTACCACAAAATTGGGGACAACCACCTTGGGTACCTCAACCAACTTGGAACCCTCAAGATTGGAAAAATCAGGTTGGTATACTCAGGGACATCAATAACCATGGTTTGGTCAAGGAAATCCTTATGCTTGGTCATAACCTAGATGGAACCCTAGTAATTATTATCAAGGAAGAACATATCCAAATTAGAATCAACAAGCCATCATGGATCTCCCTACACAAAATTCACAACCGAGAATGTAGTCCAAACGTAAATGCTAGCACAACCCAGAAAGCAAATCCAAGAAACAAACAAATAACTCATATTTTATGGAATAGAACTAGAAAAATCAGTTGATTTATATGTTATGGATTGTAAGGATATTCAAACTAGATCTAGGAAAATCATTTACAGTCCACCCCTTATAATCACTCAAATGATAGAAGAAAATGAAACCCCTAGTATTGTTGTTCCAAAAGAGGATATAGAAAGAAAAGAAAGGGAGCCGAGATAGTAACACTCACCGAGACTCCATTTCTAGAGAGATTTAAAGAAGTTATAGAAATCAAGGAGTCTGAATTGGTATAGGAATAAGGAAATTGAATATTGAAATACCATTGTTACAAGTAATTAAAGACATTCTAGAATTGAATAAATTAATCAAAATTTTAGGTATGAAAAATCTTGGAAGGAAGAAACAATACCCTCAAGACTATCAAAGTAGATGGGAAACTTGTTGATTTATTAGCGGAGAAAAATTTTACTTCCCAAATATAGAGATCCTAGAAGTCCTGTTATTTCTATCTCTATAAGAAATAAGGATGTACATAATGTTTTGGTAGATTTGGGAGTGGCTATCAATGTAATGACAGTGGATACTCTGAAAAAATTACCATTAACGGGTATACAACCTACTAATACCATATTGTAAATGGCATACCAGTCTATAGAAAAACCAGAAGGAATTATTGAAGACGTGGTGGTTATGGTGGAGTCATGGGAATATCCAGTTGACTTCCTTATACTACAGCCAAAAGGTAAAACATTGGGTTATCCCATTATTTTGGGTAGACCATGGTTATTACTGATTGTTGCTTTAATAGATTACGGAGTTAGGTGATATGAAAATCTTGAATGGTAAGAACTCTAAAGAAATTTCCTTGTAGCCTACTACATGACCTTTTACTGACAATCATGAACAATTGTGGGTTGATTCTCTTGAAACTAATAAGAAAAATGTGTCTTCTTTGGCTTTGATAACATTACATGATCATGTAAGAAAAGTAGAAGAGATGATTAATCCACCATTGGAAGATAGAACCAGTGTCCTTGAGGTAATTAGAAATAGTTAGAACCTATGAACTTAGTTCTAGAACCTACGAACTTAGTTCTAGAACCTACACAAAATTAGTTCCAAAACCTGCAACTATAGTTGGAACCACTACATTTAGTTCGGAGCCACTACATTTTTACGGAACCATGACAACAACAATTATATTTGATTAAAAATAATTTCTCTATGGAGGAATGAGATTTCTCATGGGGAGAGGATGAATCAATAGCTTCAATTTCAATTACATCAGGAAGTGGTGAAGAATTTTATGGAAAGTAGCAGTGAAAGAATTTGGCCTGCAAAGAGATAAGTATCATAATTCTCATTATTGTCCTTTTTCCAGTATTCTATCTCAAGGAACTTTTGGAGATGTTGCTACATACCATATGTTGTTACCAAATGCATATCCATTAAATAATTTAATGAAACCCTTCCCATAAATTAGTTCATCACATATTAGAACCAAGCATGTTGAAATTCAACTGGGTAAAAATTTAAACATTAACAACTAGTTAAAGGATGATGAAGAAGCTAAATTGTTTGATGTTCTAAAAAATCATACTAAAGATTTTTCTTGGGATTAAAAAGACATAAATGGGATTCATCAAGTATCTACACTCATCACATCTATACTAAAAACATTAAACCAGTTAGACAACATCAAAGAAGGATTAACCCAGACTTTAAGGGATATAGTCAAACAAGAAATTGAAAATATATTACAAGTAGGTTTTATCTACCATATCTCAAAGAGTCAGTGGATATCTCCTCTTTTAATTATTCCAAAAATAATGGAAAATGGTGAATATGTGTTGACTATAGGGGGAACTAAGCAAAGCCACAATGAGAGATTATTTTCCCTTATCATTCATGGATCAAGTCCTAAATAACCTTTCGGGTAAATAATAACTTTTCTTTCTTGGATGGCTTTAGTGGGTACAATCATATCAAATTTGTTGTTGAAGATCATGAAAAAATACATTTACATGTCCATGGGAACCTTTTCCTATAAGGTGTTACCATTTGGTTTATGCTGATAATGCCCTGTAACCTTTATAGAGAATTGTACTTGCAATATTTATTGATATAACAAATGATTGTGTTGAGGTATATATGGATGAACTTCATTATACACGAGAGATACATTTGAAGATGCTTTGAGAAATATGGAAAGAGTGTTAACAAAATGTGAAAAACCCAACCTATTTCTTAGTGATGAAAAGTGTTTGATGATGGTGGATGAGGGTATAATATTAGGACACCATATTTCAAAAAAAGGAATTTAGGTGGATCAAAAAAAAATTAGGATCATTTCAAATTTACCTATTCCTCAGACCCCCACAGATATCAAATCATTTCTAGGGCATGTTGGGTACTATAGGCACTTTATAAAAGATTTCAGTAAAATTATTGCCCCATGTTTAATTTGCTAACCAAGGAATGTGAATTTCTTTGGGATGAAAAGTGTCAGCATGCTTTTCAAGAAATTAAAGAAAAATTAATCAGTGACCCAATATTGAGAGGACCTAAATGGGAAAATCCATTTCAGATCCAAACTGATGCCTCAAATTATTCTATTGGTGCAGTATTGAGATAGAAAGATGAGGAAGGAAATATGTATGCCATTTATTATCTTAGCAAGAATCCTACTCCCACTAAAAAGAATTTCTTGTTGTGATTTATGCAATCAATAAATTCAAGACATTACATTATAGGGTACAAGATAATTGTACACACAAATCATTCAATAATTAAGTATTTATGATCAAAACAGTGGTTAGAGGAAGAATAATTAGATGGTTACTACTTTTTAATAATTTGATATTACCATTGTGGACAATCCAGGTAAATCTAATGTGGTAGCTGATTTTTGTCAAGACTAACCACCATAGGGGAGAAAGATCTAGTCAAGGATAACTTTTTAGATGAACAATTGTTTGCAATCTCAAAAGTACACCATGGTTTTTGATATGGAAAATTATCTTGCAACAGGGAATTTTCCTCCTTATTTCACTAAGAAACAAATAAATAAGTTATTCAAAACTAATGCACAATTCAAATGGATTAAATGGAATGTTATTTAAATGTGGTCTTAATCTTGTCTTGTGCAAGTGTGTAAGAGAGGATAAAATCTTTGACATCCTTAGAGCATGTCATGACAAACCAAGTGGAGGAAACTATTTAGTGAAAAGAACAACTCATAAGATACTTGGCACTTGTTATTATTGGCCATCTCTATACAAGGATGTGAAGAGATATAACAAGTGGTGTGATCTTGTCAAAGGATAGGATAGCCAACTTTCACCAATGAAATGCCTCTTCAACCTCAAGTTGTGGTTGAACCATTTGAGAGATGGTGATTGGATTTTGTTGGTCCCTTTAATCCTCCTTCACAAAGGAAGGAATATATTCTTGTGTGTATTGACTATGTGAAAAAATGGGCAGAAGTGCAAGCATTGACAAATGCCAGTGAAGAAGCAGTTGTTGATTTCCTTTGGAATAGAATTATGATAATTTTTGGAGCACTGAGGAGCATAGTTTCAGATCAAGGACCACAATTCATGTCTAATATGATCCAAGCTTTCACAAGGTATTACCAAATCAATCATAGGAAGTCATCTCCTTACCACCCATAGTCAAATGGATAAGTTGAAGTAACAAATAGAGAATTGGAGAACATCCTTACCAAAATAGTTGAAGCTAGGAGAAAAGATTGGGTAAAGAGACTATCTAAAGCTATCTGGGCTTATAATACAACTTGGAAAACTACAACAAGGTTTTCACCATATGAATTAGTCTATGGAAAAAAACCCTTGTTGCCTATGGTTTGAACTTTAGACATTGAGGACAACGGTGAAGGTGGGAATTTAGTTAAATGCAACTCAAAAAGAAAGAATCCTTTAAATCAATGAGTTGGATGAGTTAAGGATGAAAGAACTTCAGCAGACAGAGATAATTCAAGAGAAAAGGAAGCAATGGCATGACACACATATCAAGAAAAGGCAATTCAAAGTAGGAGACTAGGCATTGTTGTTTGATTCTAACTACTAACAATTCAAGGGAAAATTGAGAACAAGATGGTTGGGACCCTATCAAATTGATCAGATATTTGACTATGCTTCAATTGATTTACTTATCATTGATGGCAGCAGCAGAACACTCTTGGTCAATGGGCATAGGCTGAAAATCTATAGGAATCCTCCCACTAAGGATGACTTCTTGAGGAAGATTGAAGTAGACAAAGAATTTGATCATATGGAAGAACCCAATTCTTCCAAAATGATCAAATAACCAGATGATAGATCCAAAATAAAAGGAAGAAGATGAAAATAGGCAAATGGTGTTTTCTTGCCCCAAAAAAAAAAGAAAATCTCTCAAAGGTCAATTGAAAACAAGCAAATGGCGGTTGACCTCTTCTTTTGGCTAGTTCAAATAAAAGGGAATTATTTTGAATTCTAATTGTCTTATCTAATCATGTTTTGTTCCACTTGTAGGAATGAAGAGTCATCATAGCAAAAGGATTACATCATCAAGGATAGTAATTATATATTTTAACTTATTTAGGGTTGAATTAAATGTTTGCATGTGTGATTTGACTTAATTTAAAAGTAGGTATGATGAGTCATCTATTTATACATTATGATTACAAGTGTGTAATCATGAAGATGATTTGGATGGAATAAGTGATGGCATGGTTATCATTAGTAATCATTATTACAAAATCAAGTGAAATAAGTTACAAAGATATTTTGAGGGAGGAGCAATGAATTAAGTTTGTGTTCCATAGCAAAGAACAGAGAATTCAGTAGCTAAGAACAAAGGTTTTGTAGCTAAGAATAGAGGTTCCATAGCCAAAGTCATCGGCCCACAACTAAGCAAGAGGGCCTGCAACCAATTTGCACAAAATCAAAAGAGACAAAATTTGAGCTGATATGGGGATTAAAAAGAAATCAGAACTAGAGGATGATTCCAACTATTTGCAAACGAAGAAGTGGCATCTATCTTTGAGCATGTAGGATGGCTAGAGTTCCTGAAGAAATTTTCAAGGCATAATGACGAATTGGTAAGAGAATTCATCATAAACCTAGAGCAATCCAGGAAAAAGGTGAGAAATATCTTTATTCCTTTTTCTATAAATATTGTAAGTAACGTGTATGAAGATGCCAATTGTGCATGTCCCTGACCCTACCAAAGGGACTTTGAAAGAAGCTGGTTGAAGTCTTACTACAAGAAGGAGAAACTTAATACCAATACATCTACAATACAAAAAAATCATAAAAGGGGTCAAAAGGCCCAGTTTGGCCAAAACCTTTAATAGGGTTGTGTTTTAGATAATGAAATATTTAACCTTTGATGGTCAATTTGGGCTGTGGGAAAAGAAGTCCTAAAAATGCACATATATCTAAAGTATGGGGCCACAAACTTGAGTAAATAATAAACCTTCCAAGTTTTCTTTTTTATTCTATCTAGACCATGGCTAGAGGTATTCTTGGGGTGTTGGGACAATCAGGCATCATGGTCTAATTCATTTAATATGCCAGCACCATTTTCTATCAAAGAAAAATGGAGAAGAAATTTGGGACAAGTTTCTTGGCAAATTCAAGAAAAACCCTAATATTATTAGAAGGATAATTCATCCCCATTATCTCCTTCAACTAATCTAGAAATTGATGCCCCTACAGAAGAATAGAGGGAAATGGAAAGAGAGAATATACCAAAAAGAAGAAGGTATGTGAGAAAGATCAAAATAGCAAAGCCTTTTGTACCTTTGAAGGAAATTCCTTCTTCTACAGCAGCTTCAGGGGAGCTAATATCTGTCTCTGATGGTGATAGCTCACCCATGCAAGAGCAAGAAAGAATAGTAAGAAGAAGCTCTAGAAGGAAATCCACCGTTGGGCATGTTGAAATTCCCCAGAGAAGAAAAATTCATAAGAGGTCAAGGGAAACCCCAGAGGGAAGGAGTGAGTAGGAAAGGATGGAAAAGGAAGCTGCTGATATTTTGGGTAGCATGGCCATGAATCCTCCTGAGCCAAGTCAAGATGAAATGGATAGAGGAGAGGAGAGACTTGAAGAGAAAGATTTTCAAGAATTGGCTAAACCATCAACATTGCCACATGAAGAAGAAGAGTTGGAATCCTGGAGAAGAAAAGGAAAATTTCCTTTGATAGAGGAAGAATTCCCAACTCCTCAAGTAATTTTAGAGGAAGAAGAAATACATCAAGTTAAATGGCTTTTTTTTGTCTAGAGTAGAGCTCATTATCAGAGAAAAGGATGAGGAATTAGATTTCCTCAAACTCAAATTAGAACAAAGGGAAATTCTCATTGGAGAGCTAACAACTCAGCTTGTAGCCAGGACTGAGGAATTATCAGCAACCAAGAAATAACTGATAGAAAAAGAGGAAGAATTTCAGACTTCTAGAAAATAGAGTGTTGTGTCCATAGTCTCTACACAGAATGAGTTAACCTATTTTCCACTCAAATAGCTATGGAATGAAACTTGCAGGGAACTCAAAGAAGCCAAAACATCAAATGAAGAATTGAAGACCAAGATGGAAGAAGAGAAGAAGGAAAGAAAATAATGGGAAGAAAATTTTTATAAGGAGGAAGGAAATAAATATAAATATCTTGTAAAAATTCATATGGTCTATATTATGAGTGAAAAATTTCTTACCCCAGGAGGCCCTCTCCGCATATAGTGTGTTTTTGAAGAGTAGTTCATTTGCTTGACAACTATATTAAAGATTACATGTGGGCTTCCACATGAACTAAAAGATGAATCTGAATTCATGGCAGCTTACTCTCTATCCAGTCCTGAGCAGAAAAATATTCTGTGTGAATTTTATCTTTGTAATTTTATGCTAGAGAAAAACACAGGATTTATGATCAATTTGTATGTGGGGAGATCCAGCTCAATGCATTTTCTCTATTCTG
This sequence comes from Taxus wallichiana var. yunnanensis, assembly GCA_018340775.1. Taxonomy (NCBI): domain Eukaryota; kingdom Viridiplantae; phylum Streptophyta; class Pinopsida; order Cupressales; family Taxaceae; genus Taxus; species Taxus wallichiana. The sequence continues at coordinate 1,032,720,238 of CM031242.1, forward strand.
CAAAACCAAATTACATGGAAGGAAAGGGAATCTAAATTTTTATTGAAATCTAGCTCAACAGGTCTTTGTATGAGAGCTCACTATGGTAAACCTTCTACCTTCCTCATACATTTTAGAACTCATGCCTTTGATGAGAGATTCAAGACACATTATCTTGCCATTCTGCAAAAGAGTATTGATGCCTTCACCTCTTATGAGGAGGAAAATTTTGAAGATATTTATGAAGGATGCTCAAAGAGGTGGGAACTCCTTACTATTTCCTTGAGAAGAAGGGAAGTAATATCCCCTACAAATTTGATCTAGAGTTTAGAAAGGGAAAAAGCATTATGCATAATAATTCCATAGGTCAATGAAACCTACAAGAAAATATGGATGGGAATGTGAATAAGGCCCCTCTACTTCTCACCCCATGTCTCCTTGGAAAAATAGAGAACCTCAAGATCCTATTGAATTTGAAGAGTGGGAGAGGAAAATAGAAGCAGGAGTAGGGTACAGTACATCTAAGTTTAAACATTGGAAAATCTAGTTTCAGCCATTTGATTTGAGCAATCAAATGGAATGCAAAACATATAACCCCACTTTTGAAGAATGAAGTTTGTAAAGGGACTTACAAACAAGTAAGTTTGGGGAAATGATGAGGCCGGAATATGTACAATTAATGTATAATATATGATCTTATCTTACTCTCCTTTTATGAATTTGAGTACATTTTGTGACTTTTAGTTGATCGATATGAGTTAGGATGTAATTTTATATCTTTTGATTGATTGTGATTATAATGTTAAAAGATCTAGAATTCCTAACAAAGTGTGTGTGTTTGAAATTCAGTTTTGTAATAAAGCAAGTCTAATTAGTCGAGGAAATGAAGCAAGTAACATTCAATATGTTATTGGTAGCATCTATTCATACATAGCTTAGTTCCGAGAACTTCTAAGATAGTTCCAAAACTCCATCACATAGACATCATTTAGTTTCTAGACTTTTGGACCTAGTTCTAGAATTCCCGTATTTAGTTTCAAAATTTTAGACTTAGTTCTAAACACGTGGGTATAGCTTAGAACTCTCATGGTGTTGATTCTTAATGATTTCCTATGGTTCTAGAACTTCTCTAAAGTTCCAAACCAAAGGGAGTTATCTATTCTACCCACATTCTATATATTTTTCATCTATAACCCCTTCAATGAAGAAAGGATGAGAATATTTCTAAATGCAAATCTAGGGATACTTATCTTATAGCTATCCGATCATCCACAATTCGAATCAACATCTATTCGGGCATGATTGATTTCATCAAAATCATTGAGATAACATGATTATAAAATGTATATAAAATCAGACTGTAGTAGATAGATAGATAATATATAGAATATGATATGAGATAGAAATAGAATAGAGAAGAGAAATATAGACTAAGTACTTAGATCTAGTATGTTTTGTAATACCAAATGTTTTATCAATAAAATAGCCATTCCTATTTGAGAGAATTCTGAGTTGTTAAATCCTGATTCGAGGAGGAGAAAGGGCCCACTCCCCCAAGGACTAGGATATTCATTTATTTGGTATTTATATTTCTTCAGCAAATAGCTTAGATCTGTTAATTCTATATTGTTTTAATTCTTCTTCCAAAAGCTCTATTGTATACTTGTTCTACATGTGTTTGGATAGATTCTTATATTTCTTGCAATTGTTTTCAAGCATTCTAAATTGAGTGTGTTTATTTCCAAAAGAAAGTGTGTTTATTTTCCAAACAAGTGTGTTTGTTTCCATTTTGCATAGTGTGTTTCTTTTCAGCAAAGCTTTCAGTATGTTTACTTTCAGCAAGTTTTCATAGTATGATTTAAATAAGGTTTTACCAAGAATTTCTTAAGACATCAAATAGATCCCCCAAAAAATACAAAAAAACTAACATGACACCAACTACTAGATTGATAAGATTACTCTTGTTGCATATAGATTTAGACACACCCTAGTTTGATATGACATCAACAAGAAGTTGATTAAATGAAGGGAATAATGAACCCATTAGGGTCCTCCACCTAGAGCAGGTTATTTTATAAAACCTCCATATCAGTTCCGGGATAATAGATGCCCGGAAATATGGTCCTATTTCGAGCCCGCCGCATAGCCCACCTCATAGGGGATATGATGGGGAGGTGGTGGAGATGGGGATATGTTGTTGTGTGGCTCTAGAAAATCTAGTAGATGAATGCTCAAATGACTCAGATTACAGACTTATTATATAGTCTATGACCTAGGCTTAGAGTTGACTATTCAAAGAGACTAGGCCTAGGCACGAGTTTAGACCATTACTACGAGAGGTACCACCTAACGACTAAGAGGATAGTGGGATAGGTGAGATTTACCACCTTTTAGTGGAGGTAATATCATTAAGGCATATTGATGGGGTCACAATGACACCGCATATGCATTTAGACTTGGTGATAATAAATGGAAAGGATTCCTATTATAGGTCTTTATATTATGAGGTTTGTCCTAGAGGGGCATAGGGCACCTAGTTATAGTCGAGACATCAATGTCTACGAGGCTAGAGTAGACAAATTCAGCAGTGGTCCAAACATTATGGTCCCTCCTCTGATCGAGAGGCCACCTAGTTCCCATGAGGGATGAGTCAAACTTGACTCTTTTTAACTTATGATGTATACTCAGATGTATATACTTTTTTATGTACGCCTTCTTATGAAGGATTAGTTTTGATCGATGTATATATATTATTTTGATTATTCCTCTTGATGAAGGATCCTTTTGATTCATGCCCATTATGTTATATTTTGTATCCAAATGTATCAAGACACTGTGTACATGGAAATTTGATTCTCATATGTTATATGATGATGATGATTATGGACTTGTTTATTATGTGTATGATTATATTATATGTTTTTTTATTTATGAGATAGATATAGATGATATCTCATGTTTTGAATATATTTATGGTATATTTATCACATGCTATATGATATAGCAATAGATTATATCATGTGGTTTTGAGATTAAATCTCATTTGCCTTACTTTGTTGCATTTGTTTATGGAGTAACTAGAGTAGTAGATGAATAACATGTTTATGTGAAACTTATGTGTCCCTCCATGTTTTTATTATGGTCTATATTTCAGGGGGGATAGAAGCAGTCGACCTCTTGCCCCTCTTAGTGATGTTATATGGATGTAACTTAGCATACATGTTTAATTTTAATGTTCATGATTATGTAGCTTAGTTTTGTATGGATATATGTGATGTAAAAATGTGATGATATGATATGAAAGTATGATGACAATGAAACTATAAAACACAAACAAATACAACTTAATCAAATATAATCTAACACAAGATAATCACATAAAAGTATGCAAGATATAATTAACTCAATATGATATAACATAGTTTAGTAACACTTTAAACTAAGAAAATGAATCTAATTTAACAGCACACAACATGAAAATATAAAGCAATCAAAACTATACAAACCAACAACTAAAAGCAAGTAAAATCCCCTCTTTGTTTTTGAGGGACAACATTGATATATTTTCCATTATTTTTTAGCATCTTTAGTAGACAAGTTTCTAAGGATCTTTTCCGAAATGAACCTAAAATACTTAACAATATATACATGCAAGGCCTAAAACACAAATAAACAACTAAGTAAACAAACAACTTGTTTTTAACTTATGATTTTAGGCTATATGTTCACATTTTTTAGTGGTTTTTTCCTATAAGGGGTTTCTCTAACATATTTGAATGTTTTTGTATTTTTGTAAGGTGTTTATTACTCTATGTACAATGAAGGAAGCTTGGATTCATGGTGATAGAGTTTATGTACAATGGTAGAATGCCACACATTATGTGAAAGTGTGAAATGTGAAACTTCCCCAACATTAGATTGAAATACACAAAGGTAGTTCCTTCACATAGATATAAGAATAGATCATCCAAATCAAGGCCATGAAAGATAGGTTCAAGAGGATCCCTAGACTCTAGGAAAACTAGCCCTAAATAGAAGTGATCATTACATGTCTAGATGTGAGAGTTGCTTGTAAAAAATGAATCCTCCTTAAGCATTGGAAGTATTTTTCACCCAACAACCTTCCCAATGTGACACAATTACATGGTTTTCACACTTGGATGACCTTTTTCTTTTCACTATTTTCTTGATTTTTCAAATTTTTTACTTGTTTTTTCATTCTTTTGTGAGGATTCTCATATTCAAGCATAGAACCACTTGAGATGAATTACATTCATTGGTTCTATAATTCCTCACCATCTAAGTGAGCAGTTTATATGCCCTGAACCATACTTAACAACCACAACATATGGTCCTAATCAATTGGGCTCAAATTTACCTTTATTTTCTCGATCTTTGACCGTGTTAAATTAGTTTTCTTTTAAAATGAGATCTCCTACCTCAAATTGATGAGGTATGATCCATTTTTGTATCCTCATGACACTCGATTCTGATAAACCTTCAAATGATTGAGTGCTCTCATATGCTTCTCATCCAAGTAGCTCTAACTCTGCTAGTCGAGCTACCTTGTAGTCTTCATCTTTATCCAGATAGTCCCGAAGAGATATTCTCAAGGAGGGAAGCTCAATTTCCAAAGGTATAATGGCCTTAGTGCTAAAGACTAATGAATAAGGAGTAGCACTAGTAGGGGTGTGGATGGAGGTTCAATAAGCCTAGAGGGTGGGATGGATATGAAGGTTCCAATCATGTCTAATTTTTCTAACCTATTTTCCATGATATGAAAAAGGATTTTATTGGTGGCTTGGTTTATGCTGCTACCTTGAGGGTAATAGGGGCTGAAAAATTGAGTCAAATTTTGAAGCGTTGGAATAATGCTTTGACTCTCTTGTTCGTAAAGGATTTAAACTTTTCTACTATAATGGTGGAGGGGATGCTCTAATGACAAATGAGAGTATTCATTATGAATTTGGAAATCTATGTACCAATTACATAAGTAAGAGGCATAACCTCTACCCATTTATTGAAGTACTTGGTGGCGGTGATAATATGAGTGTGGCCATTTGAGGAAGTTGGAGTGATCTTCCCTATGAGATCAAGTCCCCATTTTGAAAATGGTTAGGGTGTTGTGATGGGATGCAAAGCCTGTGCTAGTGCATGTATCAAGTTTCCATACGTTTGAAAAAGTTCACATATCTTTACAAATTTAAAGTTGATCTGCTTCATCGTAGGCTAGCAGTAACCTACTCTCAATAATTTCTTAGCAAGGACCAAACCTTTTATGTGTGCTCCAAAAATGTCTCCATGTAATTCTTTGATATATTGGAGTGACCCATTCACATTGAGACAACATAAACAATTCCCATTGTAGCCATGATGATAGAGGGTGCCTCCTAGGAGGGTATAACGGGGAATGTGACAAATAAGGTATATTTTCTCAACATGGGAAATGTCTAGCAGAAAAGTGTCATCTTATAAGTAGTTGAAAATGGAATGGTACCAAGGGGATAGAGGACTAACAAATTCACATGCTATACAAGATTATGTCCTATCACATACGGGAATTAGTAAGTGTTCTACAAAGAAAGGCATCTTTTTTTCCCAAGGTAGAATGCACAATAAAGACCCAATGGTAGCCATGACATCTCCCTGAGTGGTTATGTTATCTTGGTATTTTCTCAAAGATGATCTATAAAAAGTACTCTTTAGATTTTCAACCAATTTCTTGTATGGAACAAGATTTTCATCTTTAACTTTGTATTCATCATTAACTTTCTTAATGATCAATTGGGAATCACCAATAACTCGTAACTTTTTAATGTTCAATATGATAGCTAATTTCAAGCCTGTGATAAGTGCCTCATACTTTCTACACTATTATTTGTGCAAGGGAATCCCAAACTAAATGCCTATCAAATAACCTCTCTAGTGGGAGTGATAAGCACCTCTCCGATCTTGAAGCGTGAAAGGTGAATGACCTGTCAAGTGGAATTTCCATACGATGGATTTCTCAATATAAATAATAGATGCATCTGGAATATCAAGAAACAATGTTTCCATACCTATTAGGGGAGATTCTTCTAGCTGATCTGTAAGTACCTATCCTTTTAGGAATTTCTAGTTAACAAATTCAATGTCAAACTCACTAAGGAGGATGATATAATTAGTCATCTGTCCTGTAAGGAAAGGTTTAGATAATAGGTATTTTAGAGAGTTAACTTTGGATATTAGCTTGGTTTTATTATTTTGGAGATAATGGTGAAGCTTCTACAACAGTGTGAAGACCACAACTAGGAAGGATTTTTCAATCAAGGATAGTTCAGCTCATAGGAAATCAAGGTGCGGTTAAGGTAATACACCACCCTTTCTTTGTTGCCAAGGTCATATTGGGAAAATAAGTGCACCAATAGTGAATTGAGTAGCTGGAATACACAACAATAAGGATTTTCTGGAGTAGGTGACATGAGGACAAGGGGACTTATCGAGATAATGCTTAAGAATTTAAAATTCCTTTTAACAATCAGGTCCCAGTTAAAAGTGACATCTTTCTTCAAAATATGTGTGAAAGGATGACACTTATCCACAAGATGTGATATAAATTGGAAGATTGCATGAATCTTTCGGGTAAACTTCATAGATTTTTGAGGTTCGTTGGTGGAGGCATCTCTGTAATAGCTGTAACCTTGGTGGGATCTACTTCTATCCCTCTTTGTGAAATAATGAAACCCAATAACTTTCTGATTAGACGTCGAAGATGCACTTCTTGGGGTTCAAGCGAACCTTATAATCTCAGAGACGTTGAAATATATGCCTCTGAACTTCTTGGTGCTCTTCTCTAGTCTTGGATTTTATGAGTATATCATCCACGTAATCTTCCATAATGTCATGAAAGATGACGGTCGTTGCATTGTTATATGTTGCCCCATCATTATTGAGTCTAAAGGGCATGCCTTGATATAAAAGTGTAGGTATAAAGGTAGGAGGAGGGCTCTTATATAGCCTAAAGGATAAAGGATTCAACACATCCTAATGAATGTGGGACTAATGGAGATGTAGAGTTAGTTATGGATAAGGGGGGGTTTAGATGGGGTTGAGTTAATTTTGGAGGGTTTAGTTTTTCCTCAAGTGGCTCATGTGGATAAATGGGGTGTATTAATTAATCAAGATGATTAATTAATACATGTGTAACCTTTTAGATGGATTTTAGTGTGATTTGTACGATTAGGAGGAAATTAAACCAATTAAATAATGATTTATTGATTTAATGAGAAGGGAGGCTAATTAATTAATAATAATTAATTAGAATAGATAGAAGGTGTTGATTAACGAAGGTTGTTAATTAGGTATGTGTTGGATAGGTGCCTTAATTAATTAGCATAATGTAATCAAGTAACTGACAATGGAAGAGAGAAGATGAGTGTCATTGACAATATGTTGTCAATTTGTGGGAAGGAGATAATTAGCACAATTTAAGTATTTAAATTGTTCGGGCGTAATTATAGGTGTCTACATTTTCCCCTCTTTGGGGTGGTGTAAGTAATGCCACTTCAAAGATAGTAGATGGAGTAAAAATTGAAGGGATAGAAGAAAAAATTTTAGGAGGAGAAATGCCTCCTTGAGTATCGATGGGGTGATGAAAGAAGATCATCAAGCGAAAAAAGGTGAGAGATAGGTAGAAGAATGGGATAAGAGATAGGATGTTCTAGTGAGAGAGAAACATAGGGGTGAAAGGGAAGTGATATAGAAGCAATATGGAGGAGGGAGAGAGAGAGCTTAGCCTCTAGCCTTTGTTTATTGGAACAATTTTGATGTCATCATATTGCCATAGGAACTACAACATATGTCCTTATGAAAAATATAAGCATATGACAAAGGTAGAATGACATGAAAAGCCATACTATCAATATTTTCCATTGCTAAAAATACCAACTCTACACAACATACAATAATGCAATGCAATACGAGAAGGGAACAAGCTCATTTAATAGGGAAAACAAGTACGAATGCACATATCCAACCTAACGATGATCAGAGATAGTTGTACAAATGTTTTGTTATAAGTGCTGAAGAGATCCACAAGTTCATGATTAATGACAAGGGTTAAAAATGATGCCTCGAGAAAGGATACATGCAAGGGGAAATGATAATGGACATGGGGTCCATGAAAAGCATTTGTGCACAATGAAATAGCACAGAAACAATATTTCCCCATAGATGTACAGATGAAGTAAGCGGCTAGCTTTAGAATGGTTGTGAATACGGTGATTCACGAGTCATATTAATCGGGGAAGATGTGAGACAAACCAACAGGATATGGAAAAAATACCATGTGTAAAACACAAGTTTCATCCATAATAAGCAAGTTACCGATTTTGTAGGGTTTTTACTCTTTAGGATTTTTGAAAAATTTTGCCTTTTTTTTGAATTTTTGATATATATATTGTTTTTATTGTTTTTGCTTTCCAAACCATGGTGAACATTAGAAGAAAGTAGAAGAAGAAAGAGAAGGGCCTAGGGGCAACAGAAAGTGCCCTAGGTGGAAGAAAGGAGAAACAAATGACAAATAATGTCCTTGTTTAATGGAAAAATTAAGAAAAATAATTATCGAAAAATAATTATTTACGAGAGTGTGGAGAAGAATAAAAATTGCTAGGGAGCAATAAAATTTCCTTAGGGAGAAGAAAGGGGTATCGGACAGCAAAAATGCCCCAATATAGTGAAAAATAAGAGAAAAATAATTATTTAATAAAAATAATTATTCCACAGGAAGAAAAGGAGGAAAATACGATCGGAAAGCAGGCCTCTCAGCCCTCCGATGATGAAAAAGAGGTTAATATACCCCACTGTGGGGGTAAAAACATTGTGACCAATTCATTTAACCGAAGCAGTTTAGAAAATTTACCATGAGGCTCTGACACTTGAGGAGAACCATGGTGATCACATGAGACCGATTGAGGCACACAGATGCGACCCGATGGTACGGTGGCCCTTAATGAGTTTTGAACCATAGCTTCATAAATTTTGTCATTAATGCTTGAAATTAAGCCTTTAGCCCTAGGAAATTGCATTATGCGTGCCTACGCGCAGTGCAGAGACATCGGCCTAGGGTGCATGCTATTACCTTTGGGGTGTAGGTGTCCTTTTGGGGGCACATGCGCCCAAATCATATCTGCACACACGCATAGGCATAGCAACACACACTCACATGCATGCGCACACACAAGCACACGTGTATGCACGTGCACATGCAAGAAATGGGGTGCACACGTGAAAATTGTGGCGCATGCATGAAAAGGTGGGCACACACAGGAGTGTACATTACCAAGCGCAGGCACCAAATGCATGGCGCACATGCCAAAAAGGGCATACAGGCACTGAAAGAGGGTGAAGTCCCGAGAAGATAGTCGCGCACAACTGCAGTGCTAGAAATGTGCCACATGCCAAAAGGGTGCGTAGGCACCCTAGATAGGTGGAGAAAAAATAGGAAAGTGTCAAAAACATGACACTTGGAAGAATTGTTAGGATTTTGGGTTAACTCCTAAAAGGGGAGATA
>CM031242.1:1032729866-1032797302 GCA_018340775.1 Taxus wallichiana var. yunnanensis
CTAAGACCATAATGGAAAATATGGAAAAGGAAGCTTTGGATAGTTATCTCTCTGCATGTATAGATATTTCTCTTAAGAAAATGGTTCTACTTGCACTTCATCTGGATCACATGCATGAGAATTCCCTGCTAAATGACCACTTCATCGATTTCCCATATTTTCTTTGTATCACTCACTTGTGTGTGTCAATCATGTGATCACTTTGTTCGCAGGACTTTGTTTTCAAGTTGTTATTTCTCTACTAAACGACGTCAAAATATTTTCAACATGGGAGGTGTGCCATGTAGGGTTGAACCTATTTTCAATCCTTCTTTTCAATCCAATGTTGATTTATGGAAATCCATTGATGTTGATGGCTTTACTACTTTTATTCAAAGGATAATGGGTTTTGACAAGAATATTTCTATTCTCTTTCAAATCATTGGAAAAGAAGGGTGTTAATATATTGTGGGAAAATATTTCCCTCTAAATGACAACTTGATTTATTTTTTACGGTTTTGATTTTGAAGGAATTAAATTCTTCCACAATAAGTTTGACAAGGATGCAGAGGAGAAGAAGTTTCTTCAAGGGTCAGAGAAATTGGAAATCACAAAGGCCAAAATCATCTGTTCCTCCATCCCTTCCCCTGTATAATAATGTGGTTTTATCTGTTGTTAGGTATGTGACTCTACAAGAGCCGTTTCTCTACCCTCCCCCTAGATTTAGTAATTTTGAATCACTTTCATAGGGCTCCTAGGGTTAGTTTGGCCTACTACATTCTTTAGTCCCTTGAAAAGTCTATCCTTGAAGTTCATTCTCATAGAATAATTGTTCCATTTCAACAAGGGGTTATTATTCTCGAATCACGTCTACTTTCATGAAATGGTGGCCAATAACCCTTCCTCCTCCATCCTACCCCCTCCCTCCAACTTAGACAAACCCAAAAGGATTAGGAATCCCTCTCCACTTGTTAGAAGGGTCCATAGAAGCACTAATAAGAACAAAAAATATGATGTTTCAAGATCTTTCTCAATATAAGTAAGACTCTGGACGCCACACTACCTTAGTTAAAACCAAGGACACTCATCCTGACCTGGAGAATATTGAATCTAAATTTGAAGACTTGGTTAAGAAGCATAGACTTGGGATACCAGCTGTTGAAAAAAATTGTTACTAGGAAAGTGAATCACCTCACCATGCAGAAGCCCTTCTCGGTTTTCTACACACTCAGGTCAAGAAAATATGTGATGTGAGCAGCCTCCCAGAGGATTTGTGGAAAAATGGAAAGGATACAAAGAAAGCTTCCTCCTCGTGCAACAAATATTCATAGAATATTCTTCCTTTGAACTTGTTTAAGGCCATTGAGGAAGTGAGAAAGGTTTTCCAGCAATGTCTTGGTTAGGAGGATTCTATGTTCATACATCTTTCATTTTTTTTGTTGTTTTTGTGTGTGTGTTGGGTAGCTATTTTGGAGCTAATGTTTGGATTTTTTTCTTTGTTTTGACAATTTTGCTCCACCTTTACTGTTATGTTCTTTCTATCCATTTAGGCATTTTTCTGGGGTGTGGTCCCCACAGATCAAAAAACCACCTTTGTATCTCTTGTAATATCTAAATGTTAGAATATTTATTGGGCTATGGTCCCCATCCATCAAAAAACCACATTGTTCTTCGTGCTCTTTTTGGCCTTTGGGATTTTCTATATTCCGAGTATGGTCCTTCCAAAAACCATTTACCAATAATATTTTTTTAAGGAAATATAGAAGGATTGAGAAAGATGATTTATGAGAATGAATAGAATGGGTATATGGCTATTCTTCTATTAATATAGAAATTTTTAGAATATTCATACGTGTATTCTAAACGTTCACACAATAAAGAAGGACTGAGAAAGATGAGCTGTATGAGAATGAATAGAATTTTCGTATTTCCATTCCCATTCACGTGATTAAAAATAACTTAGAAAGATGATTGTATGAGAAAGAATATAATTATAATGAGGAAGGTACTTGTATAGAAAATTATTATATATAAATAAAGAATGAGATTCAAAAAATGTTTCAATGTATATATATCAATTCAATATGTTATATTTACTTAGAATGTTCGAATAAGCTAGATTTTGATTATCATTTCTTGTTTTAGGTCTAACATTTTCCCATTCTATACCAAACAAAATATATGAAAATATTTATTTTTCTATATATTTTCTTTAATATAAGAATGACTAGAATCAGTTTTTAATACATGAGTTTACTAACAAATTTAATAACAAGGAAATATTCTCTTGTTACCACAACCCCATACAAAAAAAATAATTTATATATGATACCACCATTCTAGAAATAGGGATGAGGAATGGTTTGTGGAAGTTCACAGTTGATAAAATTACCATAATGATTTGTGGTTGTTTCATTCTTTTTCTAGCGAACATTCAAAGATGGAAATTCAATTGAGCATAAAGTGTATATCATATATTGTTGTATGTGTTCAAGTTAAAAATATAAGAAATAATAGGCTCACTACTAAGAATGGAGTTACATGTTTTATTATATAAAAAGTGGCATGGAACGATTTGCAAAACATCACAAAGATTCATGTTATAGTTATGGTTGGAAAAAGGAGCCATATATTGATGGGAGGCATGATTGGGATACAAGATACTTAGAATATTTGTGCTTGAATTGTGAGTATATTTAAACAACTTTATCAATATGAATTTACTTCATCTCATTTGCACACCACCCAAATATGGATAAATAATTGGGAAAAAACTTACATTCTAAAATGTTTACAATGATGAGAAGAATTGTTTTTCAAGGATGGAAAAAGATACTTTAGTATAAAACTTCCAAGAGCTTAATCTGAGTTTGAAAAGAGAAATATGTGTTAAAGCTATCGAAACTAAATTTACAAAATGTGAATCTACACATCTCGGGATATTCAACTTTTTTATTTAATGAAAAATCATTCAAGATTGATGTTGGGTGATGCCATGAAGCCCTCCACTATACTAATACCGGACACCTGAATAAACAAGTGTTAATCGCTTGTAAATCCATGTTATGTAACCATGTACCTCTTGACTCCACGTAATATTTCTCCCATTTAAAAGAGACACTGGATATATTTTTGAGATTGAGTTTGAGCATGAAATACAAGATAATGAAATTCAATTTTACATTATTGATGGGAAACACACTATTGCAGCCCAAAAAATTATCTTGGGCAATCCTGATTTTGAATATGTTCATGATAGAATAAAGCAAAGGTCGATCGTATTATATCTTCTCAATCAATAACAAAACAAATAATCAAAACTTGTAAACATAATAAAATGGCCAATAAAACATGGGTTCACACAATATTTATTGACATATTATACAAATCCATGTCAAGGTGGATCCTAGAAAAGATACCACAATGTGCTACTACGGCCATGAAAAGTTAGAAAATTATAAGGTATTTATATTTTTGCTTCATTTTATTGCACATAGAAATGAACTAAATATAAGTATAGATCATATCTAACATAGGGTACATACGGACTCAAATTTTCATGGTGTTATATTATTAGAATATTTCAAATCCCCAATGATCATAAAATATCGATTCGATGATATCCAAGTCGAATTTCTCACTTGAAACATGTTCTTGTAGATTTCCTTAGCTTACTTACTCTTTTCAATATTTTCCCTGCTCTCCTTAGTTGTTTTGTAGACTTTTTCCTATAATTTTAGCATTTAGTTATTGAACCACACCAAAGGTGGTTTCATAACCACCAATATGCCTTGAGTTATGGTTACGTAACCACCGATGCAGCTGTGTAGACCGAATGTTACTGTGCCCATTTAAGAGAGACTTTACCAACATGATATGTATGTGAGTTTCCTTCTTCCAACTCATTTTTATCACATGTTTCTTGACCGAATCATCTATTCTCAAAAATTTTAGATGTGTATATATACTATTTCTTCACCACTTACTATAATTAGTAAATTAAGTGCCACTCCTATGAGTGAAGTGGCACTTCTTGGATGCCAAGTGGGCTTGACCACTTCTCTACAAATTTTCTATCAAAACCAAGCATTTTCCCAAACCATTGGTTAGAATATTTCTATTTCTAAGTACACTATTATGCTTTGTTGGATCCTACCAAGAAGTACATAACCAAAAAAAATCATTTTCCTTTTTATTCTCTTGTTTGCATTACTACGGACTACTTGAAAACAAGCTAGCTCTAGCACTCCTTCATTTATTTTTACACTTTCATCACATATACCTAGACAAGTTGTGATATATCATTGGAAAAGAAGTTAAGGCGATCAAAATATTTAAAAATACATTGGAATTGTCTTTGCACTACATTTCTGGTTTGTAGGTGTTATATACATTCATAAAACATTTCTTTGTTTTAGTTTAGATTTAAATCAGTAATCAATTTCAACATTTTCTTTAATGAAGTAGAATTTGCAATTAGCTATATTTCTTGTAAGTAGCTTCCATTGAGGATTTCTTCTTAGCTCATCCATGTGGATTTTTCAGAAAGGATTTAAAGGAAGTTCTTTTGCACATAGTATTTCCATAGTTACTCATCAAAACACATGTAGCTTTATTTGGTTCATTTAGTTAGATTTTTCCCGCATACGAAAAGGATTCTATTAACCACTTCCTCCTGCTTATGCTTGTTGATCTGCAGGGAAGTGAGTTTGAAGAATCTTTTGTTTCTATGCATTTCATTGAGTTTCTTCATAAAAATCTTCTAGAAATTTTAGTGTTTTAATGGGAAGTCTCATCGAAGAAATTCATGTTGAAAACCTTTTCAATCTTCTTGTCATTCTAAGGTGGAACTAGAGGAAATCATATCCACAATTAAAAATTAGGAAAATCTTCATTTTAATTAGATTATATTAAATCCATTTTGTAATAGGGAAATAGCCACATCCGGCTATTTATTGTTTGTTTAGTTGCTTTATTTTAGAATAGAAGAAATTTTCATTTAATTAGAAGAAATTGTATTGTTTGTGTAGCTTTCTTTTATTTAATTCCAGAAAATAGAAAATCATCAAAAACATAGATTAGATTAATTATATTTATTTTTTCTTATTCCCTTTCATTTAAAATCATTGAAAATACAAAAACAAGTAGATTAAATTTATTTTATCACTTCAATTAATTAGTTTCATTTTGTTAAATTAATTAGTTGCACATAGTTTTAATTAGATTCAAGGAGAGTAATCAATTTGGTTTAATTAAAATATGCTTGCATTTATTTATTAATTTAGGCACATAGATTTAATTAGACGAAAATTAACATGACTCCTATGTTTCACAAGTTGGCTTAGGTTTCCCAAAAAAATAACCTTGCCTCTTTTGGATTCTTTGCGTGTTTGTTTATTTCCTTAGATTAATTATTTACACATCCACATGACCATCCAAGGCCCCAAGAAAAGTAGAAAAAGAGTGTGTTATCCAATAGTCCCACAAAAAAAATATAACACAAATCACTGACATTAATCAAGGTCTTACAAAGCTTATATTCAAAACCACCCCAGTTCCACCCAACATCATCTCGTATCGATGACTTGAACGACAGCGAAGTGGAAAATGCTATTGAGTTATAGCACAATTATCCTAGTCATGATTAGATTCCACAATATGTAGATTTTCCTTCCCACATGTCTCTTCTTACACCTCCATGACCATGTCTAGATATTTTTATGTAGAGATCATGCAAGAAATTTTCCACGTATTCCACAACACTGTTAGTGCAAAATCACAACACCCCTAAATGTCTGCAATTTGAATGGGTGGATATTCTTAGTGTGACTACACAACATGAAGCATCTCTCAAATTTTGGGACTTTGCGAGTCTAGAGATCTCTCCGGATGAAGGTCGACTCTTATTCCTCTGTTCAGGTGCACACATTCAGATTACAGAGGGTCATTCTAAATCCTACTCTAACTTGCCAAGGAGACATGGTTAAGGGAATACAAGAAATGAAACCTAATCTAACAGAGGTGATGCACCAAAGGAATGTGAACACCAACTTTGTTATCAAACACAAAACATTAAAATGTAATACTGACCACCATGCATGAGATGACTAGAAATTGCAATGAGGCATGAGGAAGAAGAAAATAAACATAAGAGAGGTTTGAAATCATCCACAGACTTATTCTATTACTCCAAGAATTGATACGAGTGCATTACAAGTATCAAGAGGTAGAAATTATGTTATAATTTGGATGGAGGGGTTTGAGACTCCACGAATTCACTGCAGAGTAGAGAAAAAGGGAGGGTGCAAAGCAAGAATGTCCAACCCTTTACAATGAGCCAAGCTCTTACCTTTATAGATGAAGCGAAGAGAGGAGAAGAAAAGAGGTAGGAAATATGATTTGGAATTTTAGGTAATAGCCATCAATGCTTTGCAAATCCACCTACAATCATCAATTTGGTTCCCCTTGTCTGTTTGGCGTCTAAGAGAAGAAAAGGATAGAAAATCTAGATCAGATCTAGGTAATTGAAGCGATTGGATCCTTCATTAATTGAATGAAAGAAGTTTTCCTATTTTTACCCACCTACCCTTGTCAAAATTGAAGTTTTAGGCTTCCATGGCATAGACGAGGTCGAGACCTTTCCAATGGTGCCATATTTGTTGAATTTTGAGTATTGGATCAAAAGTTATGCCCATTTGAGTTGAATTCGTACAAAAATGGTGAAAAACTAGTTTTGCAAAACGAGTCTGCGGGCTTGAAATTGACTTTGTGCCTTTTGCACAAAAATTACAAAAGTGAAAAAAATTCCCCATAGCCCCGAAATTCAATTTTTCCCAAAATTCATCTGGGCCCTCCAGTCCACATTTTCCACTTGGGTGAAAAGTCTTCCCCGGGCCAGGGGCTGCTTTTGGCAAAGAATCCTTCTAAGGCCTGCCTTCCCACATGCAATTTAATCCTAACATGTGCATTTTATGGGCGTTAGCGAGAGGTGCGGCTTACTTTTATACTTTATGCATTTTCGAAACAAAAGCCAAAAAAATCTAAACTACCTCTGGTGACTCACCTTCTCGCTTTGACTTAAAACATGGCCATGTGTCCCTTTGTGGGTCTGCTCTATAATTTTTTGTTTTGACTAAGCCCCTAAGTTTGGCGAGGTTTTATGTCTTACCTGGACACGTGGAGGCTCAACACACATTTGGGACCTACCTCTGGATTTTTCCTTTGAATTTGCACTGACGAGGCACTTGGAGGCTTCCATGGATAATTCTATACTTAGTCAATTTAAACGGCCGACTTTGTCCCACTTTTTGACTTTTGACACGTGGCGAGCCTACACTTGTTTACAACTTTTCTTTGGGTCCGAGCTTTGAATATGTGTCGATTGGACATGTGGAGGCCTTCGTTGTCTCTACTTTCCTTAGCTGATTCAACGGCCGTCTTTCCCCCCCTTTTTGACTTGGACCACGTGGCGAGCTTGCACTCTTTTGGGAACACGCTCTTTGGATTTACCTTTGAAGTTGCATGGAAGATACACATGGTATCTTCCACTGGATCATAGAATTTTCATCAGTCTGGTGCAACTTTTGGGGGATTTGGACACGTGGAGGGCCTGCGCTTGTTTAGGGACTTCCTTTTGGGCATAACCTTTAGAAATGCATTGATGAGGAACGTGGAAGCTTCCGCCACCTCTTCCATACTTATCCAAGTCAGGGCTTCAAGTGAACACTATCTCATTGGGTTTTAGGACACATGGAATCTTTGTGCTCATTTGGGGAACCACCCTTAGCTTCAAACCTTGAAGGTGCACCGTTGAGATACGTGGCGCCTTCCACCAATCCTTTTATACTTAACTAATTTGGGCCCACTCTGAATCGTATGTGAAGTCTGAAAACTTGAGCCTTTCTCCATTTTCCTCCTGAGAGCCTCTAGCCTCCTTTAACATCATTTACTCCTTCGTCGACCCTGCTCCTCCATTATAGAGCCCGCCTCCCCCTTCACAGTTGGATTTGAAATGTGGGATTGCATGACCGAATCCGACCCTTTGATTTTCTTCTATGTGGGGTCATTTTTGATCAATTTTCTTGGGGAATAATTGGGATAACAACATTGATGACTCATGGGGACATTTACCTGCTAGATGAAGAGACCAGTTGCCTTGTTGCATCCATTGGGCATGGATTAATGAATGGTATCCCGATCTGCGATCTTGTCCACTGAAACTACGAGCCCATATGCTTGCGACCTATGACCACCGAGCTTGCCCTTTCTCGCACTCTCAATTTTCATAAGAAAATCTTGAAAATGAGGTTTTGAGAGTAGAAAATTGTATTGACCTAGGGCTTTCACCTACTCTTGAAATGGACTGAGGTGCACCAAATACACAATGATACAACATGGGAGTAATAGAATATGTGCCAAAGGCACTTAGGGAAATTGAATCCTAAACTACAACAAGACAATGTGCATAGGCACTTAGAGGAATTAAAACCTCTTTGCTACCCTACACTAATGAAAGAGACAAGTAATTTCAAACAAAACCTAATACTGGAAATGCAAAGTAGCTTCCCTTTCTTACAATTTGCAGCCATGAAGATGATTTGGCACTGAATCTGGCTATTGGTATGAGTGAAAAACTGACAATAGGCCAATACTCCACCCAAATCATCAAGGTGTCAACTGGAAACAAGACAAATACCTCTTTTAGTTACTCTATATTTGGATTGAAGAGGCATTGCAGCTAATCCTTGGTATTTTAACACTCATCCTCATGCTTAGAAGCAAGCATGACTAGTTATGGCTTCTCCTTGGCTCCAATGAAGCCAAGTATCTGATTGGGCAAGGTCTGGTCCTTTGAATTTTCCCACTACTCTGATATTTAACTCCAAAAATGGAGTCTTCTTGTAGATCTTCCTAGATGGATGATGTGAGAGGGATGATAGCCTCATACTCTTTCCCTTCCTCTACAGTAGGTGTGGATTTTGGAAGATCAAAATCTTCCAAATTTGATTCAAGAGGAATGTTGCAAATTGCAGGTTATGCTTGCATGTTCTCTTCCATGGCAGGAGGTTCTTGGTTGAAGGATGAATGATAAGGGAGAAAATATTACAATTTTAACTGGATCCTCCTTATCAGAACATTATTTTAAGTCTGATAGGAAATAAAACTCTTAACTTTCCTGCTGCAGCAAGGTCTCTCCCTCTTGCTTGGCGATCTCAAAATCTTCATTATTTTCACCATATGAAGCTTCCTCTTCAAACATCAAGCTAGTGAGTTTGCAATCCCTTGTGCAATGACTCATGATTTAGTGCCTCTGAATCTTTTTGGTCACCTCCATATGCTCCTCTTCAACTGGACTTAGAGCTGATTGTTCTTCTTCCTTCATAGATTCATCAATCAAATCAGGCCCTTCAAATGAAAGAAAAAATCTTCAATAATGCTTCCTTCATCAAGTGGCTTCAACTCGATTTGATCTATTCCAGTTGCTCCTCTTTAATAGGAGTTGGAGCTAGTTATTCCTCCTCTATCTTAAATGGTTGTGCAGATTGAATTAGATCAACATTCTCTTCGAGATAAAGTGACATCATGGGCACTACATTCAGAGCATATGAACTTTTGATCTTCTTCCTCTTGTTCTTGTTCTTCTTGATGCAAACTCAGCCTTAGCCACCATTGGCTCTGTAACCTTGACCTCTTATGTTGGCTTAACCATAAAGGGGATATATGTAAACCCAAATCTGGAAGCCCAACTCTTCAGATTTTCTATCAATTCTTCTCTGTTGGTTTCCTTTACTTGCCTCCCTTGGCTGGTTGTTTGATTTTCATCTTCCCAACATGGAATTGGGGATGCAAGAGGGGTAGGTTGGGATTCAACCAGTTTTGCTATTGTTTGTGGTGGAGAGGGAAGTGGAAATTCTTATTTGTTTGGAGGGAATGACTACTTGGGAGGGAAAAGGGCAGAAGAATTAAGATGAGATGGAAGATTAGGAGATGGAGAAGGGAAATCAACACTTGGGGCAGCAAATGAGGGCTTGACTCTTGACCATGCTGAAATGATAGAGTTTGAGAAAGAGAAAATGAAGGACAAGGAGCTGGTGACTAACTTACCCATTGAAAAGGTTATCTCACACTTTTCTCATATGCCTCAATATCCTCAATCCATTGTGCAAGGTGAGGCAACATTTCAACCATGAATTCAATCTTCTCCTGAGGGCTGTAATGTCTTGGCATAGGGCTTTGGCCCATGGACAAGGTGCCCTATAGCCAATTCTAAACACTTTCATCTGAGTTGTGGCCCTTGATTGTACCATGTAAGCCTCCATTCTTAGAGTTTCCATGTACAAATTAGCTTCTTCAGGTGTGGAACTACCTCCAAAATCTGTATATCCATGCTTTGTAACAACTGTATAGTTTGGAAAATGACCAAACTAATTTGAATCTGGCTCACCTAGATATCCATAGTGCTGATTTTCATTGTGAAACCTTTCTAGAGGTGTGTTGAAGTAACCTGGAGATGGATCTGAATAGCACTACTCTACTGAAGTGTGAATTCCAAGATGGAAATGAAGTCATGATTGCACAACTTCATGGGATGGAAGAAAATGGGAGATGTGGAAAGGAATATGAATGAAGATGGGTGGAAATGGAAGGAAGGAAAGTCTGCAACTCAGAGAATGGGTTGTTGACTAGATGGAGTCACCAGATGTTCTTTACATGTGCCTCCAAAGGCTAAATCTCACCAATAACACATCAACTTTGATGAAATGAAGAGCTAAGGTGCTTCAAACCTATCCCACGGGGCATGCCAAAACCGTTAGTGAAAAATATCAACACCACCTTCGAATGTCTACAACTCAAACAGGTGGAGATTCTCGGTGTATTGCCTGACAACATGGATAATCTCTCAATGTGTGAGAATTTTGAGCTGAGAGAGCTCTCTAGATGAAGGCCAACTCCTATTCCTTTGTTTAGGTGCACATGTTTAGATTGCAGAGGGTCATTCTAAATCCTACTCTAACTTACTAAGGAGACATGGTTAAGGGAATACAAGTAATGAAACCTAAACTAAGAGAGCTCATGCACCAAAATAATGTTGAACACTATATTAGCTATTAAACAAGGACCATTAAAATCTAATACAACCACCATGCACAGATGACCAAAAATTGCAATGAGAGATCGGGAAGAAGTAAATAAACATAAGAGAGGGGTTGAAATCATCCACGAGACTTATTCTATTGTTCCAAGAATTGATATAGTGAATTATAGTAGCCAAGAGGAAAAAAATATGTTACAATTTGGATGGAGGGGTTCAAAATCCATGAATTATCCTACAATAATGTCCAACCCTTTACAATGAGCCAAGCTCTTACCTTTATAGATGAAGCGAAGAGAGGAGAAGAAAAGAGGCAAGAAATCTAATTTGAAAGCTCAGCTACATCGATAAATGCTCTGTAAATCTACCTACAATCTATCAATTCTAGTTCCCCATGTCTATTTATCATGTTGGAGGAGAAAAGATGGCAAATCTAGATCAGATCTACGTAGTTGAAGCAATCAGATCCTTCATTAATGGCATGAAAGATGTTTTCCTATTTTTTACCCTCTAACCTTGTCAAAATTAAAGTTTTAGGCTTCCATGGCATAGATGAGGTCAAGACCTTTCCAATGGTGCCAAATTTGTTGAATTTTGAGCATTGGATCGAAAGTTATGCCCATTTGAACATTTGAGTCGAATCCGTACAAAAATGGTGAAAAACCAGTTTTACAAAATGGGTCCGCGGGCCTGAAATTCACTTTGTACCTTTTACACAAAAATTACAAAAGTGCAAAAAATGCCACACAGCCCCACAATTCACTTTTTCCCGAAATTCATCTCCGGGCCCATCGGCCCGCATTTTCCACTTTGGCGAAAAGTCTTCCCCATGCCCGCTAGCCCACTTTTGGTAAAAATCCTTCCAAGGCATGCCTTCACACATATAATTTATGCTTGACACATGGCTTCTCTAAGCTTTGGTGGAGGTGTGGCATTCTTTAATACTTTATGCCTTTTCAAACAAAAGCCAAAAAAATCAAACTACCTTGAACCCGCCTTCCCGCTTTGACTTGAAACATGGCCATGTGTCCCTTTGTGGGCCTACTATGTAATTTTGTGTTTTGACTAAGCCCCTTTGTTTGGTAGAGGTTTTATGTCTGACTTGGGACATGTGGAGGCTCAGCACACATTTGGGACCTGCCTCTGGATTTTCCCTTTGAAGTTACATGGACGAGGCACATGGAGGCTTCCGCTGACCCTTCTATACTTAGTCGATTTAAACGGCTGGCTTTGTCCCCCTTTTTGACTTTTGGACATGTGGTGAGCCTGCATTTGATTAGAATTGGCCTTTGGGTCTGACCTTTGAAGATGTGCTGATTGGACATGTGGAGGCCTCCACTTGTCTCTTCCTTCCTTAGCCAATTCAATGGCCATCTTTTCTCCCCTTTTCGACTTGGACCATGTGGTGAGCCTACACTCATTTGGGAACTGCTCTTTGGATTTACCTTTTAAGTTAAATGGAAGATACACATGGCATCTTCCACTGCTCGTAGACTTATCGATGGTGGAAAAACTTTTGGGGGCTTTTGACACGTGGAGGGCCTTCGCTAGTTTAGGGATTGCCTTTTGGGCTTGACCTTTGGAGATATACTGATGAGGCATGTGGAATCTTCCGCCATCTCTTCCATACTTAGCTGATTTAGGGCCACGAGTGAACAACGCCTCATCGAGTTCTCGACACGTGGAATCTCCGCACTCGTTTAGGAACTACGCCTTGGCTTCACCCTTGAAGGTGTGCCATTAAAACACGTGGTGCCTTTCACTCATCCTTTTATACTTAACCAATTTGGGCCTGCTCTAAATCATATGTGAAGTCAAAAAATTTGAGCCTTTCTCCATTTTCCTCCCGAGAGCCTCTCCGCCTCCTTTGACGATGTTTTCTCCTTGCCGACCTTGCTCCTCCATTATAAAGCCTACATGTTGCTTGACTATTGGATTTGAAATGTGGGCTTGCATGACTGAACCGAACCTTTGATTTTCTTCTATGCAGGGTCGTTTTGATCCATTTTTCTAGGGGCAAAATTTGGATAACACAACCCATTCGAGGTATATTTGGTTATTTTTATATTGATTGAAACCTTCATGTAGCCATTATCCTTGACCATTCCATCTCACAAGAACATTTTAGACAAACGTTCATTACCTTAGAAGAGAACATTCTCGTAATTCCCATGTATGATACATTCATCCTCCTTGATCTACCTTTTATCCCTTCCATCTCATATCGGTTGTCCCGACATGACCTCGGGAGGTCGAGTACATCCTAGGGTCACGTGTTGATTTTTAGATGTACAAAATTGGTGAACCTAATGTGAAGGACTAGTTCCTTTTTGTTTCCTCTTTTCTTCCCTTTCATCCATCCTTCTCCTCTCCCATTATTCTATGGGTGTTTTTACACCCCCCGAATATGTCAAGTCAGGAATATGATAGACCCATTTTGGGTCTCAAAGCTTATTACACTAAAATGAGTATGTAGCAGTCACCTTCTTTTTTAGGGTCAGCTGATAATTACTCACGAAATATCTTATCTCGTCATACACCCACTCCTCAAGGGTATAATAATGGTTGATCAATTATAATCGAGGAGATAGATAAACAAAGCTACAATGAGAAACTAGAGTTCTCCATCTCAAATAACATGAAATTTATGGGAGAAAAAAGGTTCTATCCTCGGGTCTTGTCAAGGCCTACAATCAGTATGGAAATTGATTCACTCCCTTCCTATCTATTACCGAATGATGAGTTCCTTTCATGACTCAACCTAAGTGACAAGTGTCTCAATGCTATAGATCAATGCTTTGATATGATGTAAGGGTATATTGATGTTCTTGTCAAGAAAAAAATTGTAACCCCTCCTCCTAATACAAAAAATACATCTAAAGAGGGTAGGTCTACTAAGGATCAATTCATAATAGGACATCATATGCTTTTTCCACCTAATAAGACTCACCACATTCCTAAGACAAATTCAATGCCTTCATTAGGTGATGTGATTTGAACATTGGTGGATAGAATTAGAGAATTAGAGTTTTACCAACCTTCACATTATACACCATTCACAAGGTGTGTTCAATGAAAAGTTGTAAAAGCCATGGATTTGGGGTAAGAATCTCTAAAGAAACCCCAAAGGATTTTAACAATCTGATCAATGGACCATGTGATAAGAAATGAGCAAGGTTTCCTTCTTTGCATACATTAATTTGAAATAAACATGCAAACTAAGCAAATGAAGTTAATCTCTATTATTTGAAAGCTTGAAATAATGAACCTAAGAGGATATAAGCATTCAGTTTATGTGTTAAGAGAAAGAGGTCTCCCCATTAATGGCTTCAAGGGAAATGGATCTTCCCTTTTACTCTATGTTAATGCTATGAAATACAAAATTAAATGCTTTTAGCTCAAATGAAAGAAGATGAAATACAAACTAAAGCCTAATCAAATTGCTATAATTTGTGCTAGGAAGAAGAGAGGATTCTTAGGAAATGAGGGAGGGGGTATAGCCCTATTTATAGTTTTTGGTTTGGAAGAAAAGGGAGATTTGGGTGCATGTGGGACAAAGGCTAAAGTCCAAAAAGCACTTTAGCAAGTCAAAGTGTGATTTGACTATGTTTAGAGGGTAATTAACCTAGGTTAGACTAATTAATCTCTCTTAGAGAGTAATTAGGGTTCTGGAAGGGTTTTAAAGGCTTAATCAATCCAACGAAGTGGATTGATCTTCTGAGAGATAATAGAGGTGAGCCAGAAGAGAATAAGAAGCTAATGTAGTTAGAACAAGGCTATAACTACCTGTTTAAATGGTTTATAAGAGGAAAAATGACCAAAAAGGTGTCATGAGAGGGGAGTTAGATAGGTCTAACTAGCGGTGTGCCATCAATTTGCAAAGGGAAGAAGCATTAGTGCACCATTAGAAATAATAGTGTATTGAGCAAACTACAGGTGTCTACATTTTCCCCTCTTTGAGGTGATGTAAGCGACATCACTTCAAAGAAAGTAGACAAACACAAGCAAGTAGAAATATTTTGAAGGGGTAGAAGAAAAATTAATAGGGTGAAGGATGATGAATGCCCCCTCTGAGTGTCGATGGGGTGATGAAGAAACTCGATCGATGATCGAAAAAGAAACAAATAGAGAGAAAAGTGTTCAAAGAAGACGAGAGACTAGAAGAAAAGGGATTGTGAGCTATCTGTAAATTAATTGCTAAGAATATTTTAATCATCATAATGCTTAGAATCCTCCTCATGGGTCCTTATTAAAATGTGAGCATGCGACGGAAGCGTAAAATGACATTAAAAGCCAAGATACAAATAATCATCCTCTACCAAAACAACCAAATCCATGCAACATAAACGAATGGAATGAAATACGAGAAAGAAACCAAATCACCTGACAGGGAAATAAGTACAATCACACACACTTAAACCAACAATGTTCAAGATAGTTGCAAAAATATTTTGTTATCGAGATGAAGTCCCAAATGTTCTGATAAATGACTAGGGTGAAGAATGATGCCCCAGGAAGGTGTATTATGCAAGGGGGAAGATGGAGGACACTTTCGTCCTATGAAAAAGCAATGTGCATGACGAAAATAGTACCAGGTAATTGATAGTGCCCGATGTACAGACGAAGTAAGCAACATAGCTTGTTTAGGTGATTGAAGATTTTGGTGATGCGCGAGTCATTGTTTCAAATGATTTAGAGAATGTCAACAAGATCTGGGATGAGTGTCATGCAATAGACATAGATTTCAGCCATAGATGATCGGTTTAATCAATTTTAAGCCCTTTTGCTATTTTCCAATATTTTTGTGGTTTTTTTTTTAAATATATATTTTTTTGATTTTTTTGATTTTCTGGGTTTTTGATCAGTCAGAAGAATTTTAAAAGATCAAAGATCTTCCAAAAATACATGTGTAGGTGGTAGTGGGAAGGCCAAACTATTAAAAGGCTTAGAATATGCACCCTCAAGAAGAAAGATGAGTCAAAATAAATTATTTAAAATAAACTAGTAAATAATCATCACGACGGGGAGAAATAGATGAAAAATAGAGGGAAAAAAGGTGGGAAAAGGCGCCTGAAAGGTTCATAAATTATCTTAGTGCAACGAAGAAGGGACCGTTGGATGGCATGAAGTGCCCTAGTGTGTGAAAATTAGTAAAAATAATTATTTTAATATTAAAATAACTATCACAATGGATAGAATAAGGTTAGAATGATCACGGTGGAGAAAACATGCCCCAGGGGCATCGTGATGGGTTAATATACTCACCCGGGGTCGGTAAAACAATCACAACTAATTCATTTCAACCAGAGCCTCTGTAAATTTTTACCACGAGTGAAAATGAGAGCCCTGGAGAGAGATGGCGAGGATATCGAGGAGGACAAGGTGCGCGGATCGCATCCGGAGTACATGCGAGACCCGTGATGGACCATTCATGAGTGCCCTAACCCCCATTAATTTCACATGAATTACGCTTTTTATGGTTCGTTAGGGTAGGTAGGATGAATTTTGACACATGCGTGTAGGCATATGCATCAGATTGATGAGTACGCACACACACATGCATCAAAACTACACGGATGTGCACGCACATCCATTCGCGGGGGACAGGATGCATATGAGTACCTATTCGGTAGAAGTGGGTACCTACACATGTATCCATTGGGAAAGATGGGTGCGCACATGCGTACCCATAAAAAAGATAGAAGGGGCGCGCAAGTGTTGGTTGGGGTCAGGATGGACACGCGTACGCATGTGTGTCAAAACAGGCATGTAGGTGTCATAGAGGGCAAGTATGCGTCCTGTAAGGCCAGTGCCAAAAAAGAGAGGAGAAAGTTAGTGTGTGTATGCATCCCCGGGGTGTATGCGTTGGTTAGGGTGCGCAGGTGTCGAAGGAGGCGCGTATGCGCTAGAATCATTAGAGAAGAAGACAACTGGCTAGAAAATAGTGAAGTTATAGAAGAAAAAGGTGAGATTATCTAGAAGAAAAGAATAATTAGTAAATTATATGTGTTAAAAGCTTTATTTTTCCTTAGAAAAATATTATAGAAATGTTAGACATCTAACACTTGCGTTGATTTTGTAGCGTATGTTACCTGTTCTCCAGACTCATGAGCTACGGCCGCTTGGCTGTGATAGAGGCGCAGTTCGATGATGAGGATAGAGCGACCTTGGTGAGCCTTTTACATGTGATGGGACTATCTTATGTGGCCGAGATGCCCCTAGATCACTTTAGATCATGGCCTCTTGACGGCCATAGTAGAGCGGTGGCACAACAAGAGCCAATGCTTTCACCTCCCGACCGAGGAGATGACTATTACATTAGAGGATGTATGACGCATCCTACGGGTCCTAATCCAGGGACAACTTATCGAGACGACGAGCCATTGGAGTGACATTCAATATCACATCACACATTTTTTGGTGTTCCCACCATACCACGGTGTGGGATGTCTATTAGACTATCCAGATGCATAGAGGATCCAGAGCTAGACCGCGTAGTGGTCTACATGATGGCTCTTATCAGTGGAGTTCTACTCCCTAACAAGACTAGTGCTTCATTTCCATTGGGACTCCTAGGAGTGATTCTGGGCTTGGTGGAGGGACAGACTTACTGCTGGGGTCAGTGCATTTTAGCTTGACATAGTGCTTTGTAATAAGTCTCTATTGTTGAATCCATGAATATTTTACTTGACATGTAACTCCTGGAAGTAAGAAAATAGAAAGCGAAACCCGAATCACTATAAAATTTTTTTATATAATGTACTCATAGATTAACAAATGCCACCCAAAATGAAAGTGCCAAATTTTCAAAATTTGAAAATCCACCCATAATAAATGTTGCCCAACTACCACAAATGGATTAACTTTGAAAATTTGAAATACTTGATTCATTACTAGTTCTGAACCGAAAATGAACTATCAAAGAAATTTGAAATATTTAAATGCCATTATTAACTACCACCAAAATTGAATAAAATATTGAATACATGATAGATAAGAATGTGAATTTCTATACATTTGAATTTATACCACCAATGAATGTAGGAAAAATAAAAAATTAAATCATCAAATTTCATATATATCGATTAAATTTAAAATATTGGTTTTTTTCATTAATAACTACACGCCAAAAATAAATTACGAATTTAATACTTGAAAAATAATGAAGTGAATTTCTATACGCAATTAACATATATGAAAGGTAAAATATAATACCTTTTAAATTTCCATAAAACATTACTAATTTACAATTATACTGTAAAATTAACAATTTTATGAAATACTTATTAATAATACTTAGTAGTACTAGATATTATTAAGTAATTAATTTATTTTACAAATATAATAATTACTAATTTCATAAAATTCTTATATTTGTAGTATAATTCTAAATTAACATTCTTTTCTAGAAATTTATAAGGTTTTATATTTTACTTTGTCTATATTGATTCATTACTAGTTAATAAAAATGAACTATCAAAGAATTTGAAATATTTAAATGCCATTATTAACTACCACCAAAATTGAATAAAATATTGAATACATGATAGATAAGAAGGTGAATTTCTCTACGTTTCAATTTATACCACCATGAATGTAGGAAAAATAAAAATTAAATCTATCAAATTTCATATATATCCGATTAAATTTAAAATATTGGTTTTTTTTCATTAATAACTACACCAAAAATAAATTACGAATTTAATACTTGAAAAATAATGAAGTGAATTTCTATACATGCAATTAACATATATGAAAGGTAAAATATAATACCTTTTAAATTTCTAGAAAACATTACTAATTTATAATTATACTGTAAAATTAACAATTTTATGAAATACTTATTAATAATACTTAGTAGTACTAGATATTATTAAGTAATTAATTCATTTTACAAATATATTGATTACTAATTTCATAAAATTCTTATATTTGTAGTATAATTGTAAATTAACATTCTTTCTAGAAATTTATAAGGTATTATATTTTACCTGTCTATATTTTTGCATTACTCATTAATAGTAATAATTAGTTGTATACATAATCATTTAGGTTTTCATATGTCTAATATTTTAAATGAATCTCTAAAGAAATATTTTTAATGATATATCATGATTACAATTATGATATTTAGTTAAACCTTATTTTATTTTTAGAATAACTTAATATGATGCAAACTATACTTTATTCTCTAGGCCTTTCATACTTCTAGCTCCAACCATTCATACTTATATCTCTTGACCATAAATGATCTGAATTTTGAAGTATGAATGGTCTAGAGCTTGAAGTATTGTTTGCATCATATTAAATTATTCTAAACAGTAAAATAAGGTTGAACTAAATATTAGGGTAAGTGCACGAAGTTGGTGGACAATTCCGTGGACATAAAAACCCGAAATAAAGGAACCGCGATCGCGGTTCCTTTATTCTAGGTTCGGTAATTACCGAACCTAAAACGCGATCGCGGAACTCTGAGACAAAATTTAACAGTCCCGCGACTCGTTATTTTCCTCATTTTTCATTTCGAACCGCGACTTTTCCTAAACGTTTTTCACTCACGCTTTCAATACCATCTCAAAATTGCTCATCGGACTTCTGGATAGCGATATATTCAACCATGCTGCCAAGACGAGGAGGTAAGTCCCCGATTGTAATCATTTTTTTGCATTTTAGGTTTTTTTTTTCATTTTAGGTTTTTTTTTGCATTTTCATGGGTTTTTTGAAATGTTTGTTTATGTATACAATTTTCTTGTTTTATCAGTTGGTCGGCAAGCTCGAAATCGTGCAAACCATCAAAACATTCCTCAAAACCCTCCTCCAAACATAGATCCACCTCCTGTGGCTCCTTCTGTCCCCACTGAGCCAGCAGGAACGCAAGATAATATCATTGGAAGAATCCAAGAAAATAAAATTGCCATTGAGAACCTAATTCAAAATATAAGACAAAATCATGCTACAAATCCATCCCGCATGACTTTAGCCAATACATTACAAACATTGATTGGCGAAGTTGAGTCTATGCAACCAACCAAATACATAGATGGAACACCTTTAGAAGTGACTGTAGGCAATGGTATGCGGATAAACTATCCCATGCAGGCGTCAAAGACAAAAAATTTGGAAAAGACCTCATTTGTGCATTATTTACCGACCCTAGAACCAATGCCCCCTAGTTACTTACAAACGGTTCCCAATCCATTGGTGCCATGATGATAGAATCAAAAACAATTTTTGGGACCGATGGTGGATGGTTTTTGACTATCCACCATGCAACAACAATGAGGTTCCTCTTTATTTTTTGAAGAAATTATATTGTGAGTTCATGCTCAATGAGGTCCCGAATTATTTTGACTTTTCTGACTTTTTTGGTCGAGGAGGTGGCTCTGCACAGAGTAGACCTGGTGCACGCGTAGGTCAGCCTAGGATCCCCCATGCCCCAAAACCCCCACTACCTTCAGTTATCCCTCCTACAGTGAAGGAGGTTGTGGAGATTGATACATTGCATGCATTGAGGGAGCTCACTGACACTCTCACCCAGCATAGCACCCAGATTGCATCTGATGATGTTGGTGGAGGTGCCAGTTCTAGTGCACCACACCACTGTGGATCATGTGGTGCGTATGCACTGCAGGCGAGACATCATTTGTTGGTTCACAGGATTTCTTTTCTATAGATGAGATGCTGGGGAGTGTTTTTGGAACTGGAGCCACTGATATTGGTCTTTCACAGGTAAATTTTAAATAAATTTAAATAATATATATATACATAGTTTAATTCACATGTTTGAGATATTAATATATATATATTTGATTGTACATCATGTACATACATGTAAAAAAAAAAAAAAAAATTTATTTTATTTTAAATAGCAAGAGCCGGTGAAGGAAACATATGGTGTCGACATGCTAGCTACTGTGGCTAGGCGTGTTTCAAACGTAAGTTTCAAGTTGTACAAACTTACATTTTTAATAAATCATTTAATTGCACTAGATTATTATTATAATTTGTTTCACGTGTATGTTGTACATGTATTAATATTTTTCTCTTTTATACGGGGGCTCAGTGGGGTCATCATCTCGCTCGGGGAATGAGGCTGCGGCACGCCTCACATGAGTTTTACGCAGGTTAGTAAATCTCTTTACACTTTGTTTCTAATTACTGGAAGTTCACGCACGGATTGCATGCTTTGGACCTCTGTGTACATGAGTTTCACTTTCTTATACTCAACCTATATATTATTTAGTAGGAAATGCCAATTCATTTGATATAACTAGCCATACAATGTAATCATATATTGGTTTTACATGTCTTGAAAGTACCACCTGGGGTAAGATTGTATAGTAGGGACGGGAATGAATGTATAATTTCCCTCCTTTGTATAGTTTTTTTACCTTCTTAAAATCTCAACATGTGGAATGAGTGCTTGTAAATGTTTCATGTACCTATATATAGATCTGGTGTTTCCTTGATGAACGTGAAAAGATATGTTTAGAGTGTAGGGACCTTTGAGTTCCTTTACTATTATTTTTTTCAATAGGTTTCGATAGGAGTGCTAAGCTCTTAAGTAGATTTTAATATTGATTTGTACATGTTTTTTGTATAGCTTATGACTGCTAGAGAGACTCCTCCATATATGCAGACTATGGAGGCTATTGTAGATACTTCCATAGCATCTGTAGATCCACTAACTGAGGTACACAATTTTTAAATTTGTTAAATTTTGGAGACCTTCATTATTTCTTATTAAACTTAAATCTACAATATCAAATTTTGTAGGTATATATGTGAAATATTTAATTTGAAAATTAATTATTTGTATGTAGCTTACCCCTCATGAGTCTATTGTTGTCCCTGCGACGCGTCAACAACAAATTGATAGGGATCATGACATTGCGGTAAGATTTCACATGCATTTTAACTAAATTGTACAAGTTTCTAAATTTTGAATGTATTTTAAAATTTTGGGTGTTAAAAACTTGTTGTTTATGAATGTGCAGGTTAGGTTGCAGGCATGCTTAGAGACACCTAGGACCACATGGATGAAATCCATAGTGGCATCTCCCTCCACTACATCCCAGTGTCGTGGATGTGCTACTTCTAGCGCAGGCGCGAAGAGAGGGAAGATGTTTCATGAGTAGATTTATAGTGGACACTGGATGTACATATGTGGTCATGAGTAGATTCACAGTCCATTGTACTATATATAGCCTTTTTTGCGACCGCATGTGGTCCCATATGTACATTATGACACGTGCTTAGTTCGAGATGTATACATACATTATGAACTTATGTACATATATATTTTCAGAGACGTGCGCGTCTGGAGCACACTTTGTTTGATTCTTATATATATATATATATATATCCATGTGTGTTGGTTAAATCATATTTATTTTGGTTATTTTGGTATTATTGCTAACTCTGAGAAAGTGGGTTTTGATCTCTGTTTGTTGGAACTTGTAGATGCCCCGAGTATTCTCTATCGTCAGAATTTATCTCGTACTCCAAACTAGGTTAATAATATTTGTATTGTTTATTAAATAAAATTTAGTGTTCAAAAGTATACATAGATCATAGTTTTCGTTTGTTGATAAAAGCGATTCCTCCATATATGGAACTCCTATGGATATCTCTGCTACGGTTTTGTTTCCAAGGCTATAAATTTGAACTATTTCAGGTCTTTTAAATGTTGAGGTGGATTTAGTGTATTACTTCTAGTTATATATTTTCTAGTATCTTTCTGATTATTATTTGTGGTATATTTCACCATGGTCATTTTGAATTTTTATTTTTCAAACTAAAACAATATTGTTAGCTCTATTATGACTTAAGTATTAGTAACTAAAGCTTATATATTTAATGGAATTCATCAATTTATCAACTTTGTTGTATTTGGAAAAGTGTGCAATATGAGTTAATCCTTGAAGTTAATATGGAATTCATCAATTTATCATCTTGATAATATTACAGGTATACCCAAAATTGGTTCTGCATTGTTTGTAACTTTTGTGTACATATGAGTTAATCCTTGAAGTAACTGTATTGATTTTCCAATCTGTAGTCATATTGTTCTTTTGTAACTCATAATAATCCTGAAATATTGTTAAATCTGAATGATATGTGGCTACATATCTTTATATTATTTTTATTTGCATCATAAGCTTGTACTGTATTTGTATTTGCATCACAACCTAGAAGTTATTTTCAAATGTATTTGTACATTTGTTTTAGCTGATTGCTTCATGTATTTTGAGTTCCAAAACTGTGAAGAAGTTGTAAGTACCTTCCAACATGGATATTGAACTTGGCAGTTGAAGATGGTAGTTGATCATTTTGATTACGCTCATAGTATCTACATTAGAGTTAGATAAATAATATCAGTAAGAAACCATATAGAGGATAAGGGATAATATTAAATTTGGAGTACATGTTAACTAGTGAAAAGGAGTTGTTTGAACTTGATCAAAAGACAAAGTTGAGTTTTTAGGGAAACATAGAAACCATTGAGTAGAGAAAGGTAATTGAAGGTTATTAGGCCTCATGAATCAGACTTGATATATGGTGAAGAAGAAGAAGAACTAGCAGGAAATGTGATTCAAAGGTTGATAGAGCTAATGAGGTACAAGAAGAGAGAGAGAGAGAGAGAGAGAGAGAGAGAGAGAGAGGAAAAGGAAAGAAGAAAGGATGAAGAGAAGATAATTATGGTTTCACAGGAGGTCAGAGAGTTGAATCAAGAGGTAGCACAACTGATGGTCTTCATAGAAAGAGAGAAAGAAGAGAAAGGAAAATAAAACCATAGAACAATATTACCCATAATATTATAACAAAACCAAGTGTTAAGGATAAGGCAGAAAATAAGATTCATGAGCCCCATATATCATCCTACCAAGGACACTTGATGACAACAAGAGATAACATAACAACCAAGTCATTCTAATTTAATTTAAATAAATAAGGAAACACTATATTTTGCTTGAAAGTGGGTTGTGGCACCGAGCAGATGTGCCGAGAGCATGTCCAGGTGGCAGTGTGAATGCTAGAGGAGGCAGAGTTTTGGTGTACAAAGCGGTCGTTGCTTTCGGGCTACTTCGTTCGGCACACCTTAAGAGCCCTGAGACCAAAATATTGTTTAACTTTGATGGGTGACTACTCAGACTCTGTGGCACCTAGAGAGGCCTCGTTTCATCCGAAACCTCGGCGTAGGGACCCTCAAAATAGCCTCTCTCAGTTTTTCCTTCTCATTTCGGTGCTCTCACTGTCCTACTGTTTGTAAACGCACGAAATAGTGCAGTTGGAGCCAATGTAAGGTTGTCAAACGCTATATTTTACAAACGGTGGGTCGTGGCACTAAACGGACGAGCGCCCGACATGTCTAGTGGCCAGGTGAACGCTAGAGGTGGTGGTGTTTTGGTGCACGAAATGGTCGTTGCTTTCGGGCTACTTCGTTTGGCGCATCCCTTAAGAGCTCTAAGACAAAAATATCGTTCAACTTTGACAGTGACTACTCGAGACTCTATGGCACCTAGAGAGGCCTCGTCGATCTAAAACCTCGGCATAGGGACCCTCTACAATAGAATCTCTTAGTTTTTTCCTTCTCATTTCGGTGTGTGCTCTCCTCTCTTGCTTAAACGCGTGAAATAGTGCGATTAGAGCCGGTGTAAGGTTGTCAAACGCTATATTTTGCAAACGGTGGGTCATGGCACCAAACAGGCTGTGTTGACACGTCTAGGTGGCTAGGTGAATGCTAGAGGAGGTGGTGTTTCAGTGCGTGAAATGGTCATTGGTTTCGGCTACTTCGTTCGGGCGCGTGATCCTTAAGAGCCCCGAGACCAAAATATCATTTAACTTCAACGGGTGACTTCTCGGACTCGTGAAACCTATAGAGGCCTCCTTGACCCAACACCTCAGTGTAGGGACCCTCTACAATAGCCTCTCTTGGGATTTCCTTCTCATTTCGGTGATCTCGATGTCCTACTTGTTTGTAAACACGCGAAATAGTGTAGTTGGAGCTAGTCTAAGGTTGTCAAACGCTATATTTTGGAAACGGTGGGTCGTGGCACCAACGACCGTACAAAACATCCGAGTGGCTAGGTGAACACTAGAGGAGGTGGTGTTTTGGTGCACAAAATGGTCGTTGCTTTCGGGCTACTTCGTTCGGGCGCAGTCCCTTAAGAGCCCTGAGACCAAAATATCGTTTAACTTCGACGGGTGACTACTCAGACTCTATGGCACCTAGAGAGGCCTCATCTAATCCAAAACCTTGGTGTAGGGACCCTCTACAATAGTCTCTCTCAAGTTTTCCTTCTCATTTCGGTGCTCTCGTTGTCCTACTTGTTTGCAAATGCGCGAAATAGTGCAGTTGGAGCCAGTGTAAGGTTGTCAAACGCTATATTTTGCAAACGGTGGGTCGTGGCACCGAATCGATGCTGTGACATGTCTTGTCAGGCCAAGTGAATGCTAGAGGAGGTAGTATTTTGGTGCACGAAACGGTCGTTGGTTTCGGGCTACTTCGTTCGGGCGCAGCTTCCTTAAGAGCCACGAGACCAAAATATCGTTTAAATTCGACGGGTGACTACTCGGACTCTGGGCACCTAGAGAGGCCTCGTCTAATCTGATACCTCGGTGTAGGGACCCTCTACAATAGCCTCTCTCAGTTTTTTCCTTTTCATTTCGGTGCTCTTTCTGTCCTAGTATTTGTAAACCCGTGAAATAGTGCAGTTGGAGCAAGTGTAAGGTTGTCAAACACTATATTTTGCAAATGGTGGGTCGTTGCACCAACAGTTACGTCGACACATCTGGGTGGCCAGGTGAATGCTAGAGGAGGTGGTGTTTTGGTGCGCGAAAGGGTCGTTGCTTCCGGGCTACTTCGTTCGGGTGTAGTCCCTTAAGAACCTTGAGACTAAAATATTGTTCAACTTCGACAGGTGACTACTCGGACTGTGGCACCTAGAGAGTCTTCGTCTAATATAAAACCTCGGTTTAGGGACTCTCTACAATAGCCTCTCTTAGTTTTTTCCTTCTCATTTTGGTGCTCTCGTTGTCCTCTTTTGCTTGCAAACGCGTGAAATAGTGCACCCAGAGCCGGTGTAAGGTTGTCAAACGCTATATTTTGCAAACGGTGGGTCGTGGCACTTTGAACGGACCGTGTCAAAACATCTCAGGTGGCCGAGTGAATGCTAGAGGAGGTGGTGTTTCAGTGTGCAAAATGGTCGTTGCTTCCGGGCTACTTCGTTGGGTGCGGTCCTTAAGAACCACGAGACCAAAATATCGCTCAACTTCGACGGGTGACTACTCGAGACTCTATGGCACCTAGAGAGGCCTCGTCGATCCAAAACCTCGGTGTAGGGACCCTCTACAATAGCCTTTCTCAGCCTTCCTTCTCATTTCGGTTGCTCTCGCTTCGTCAAATTGTTTACAAACGCGTGAAATAGTGCAGTTGGAGCTAGTGTAAGGTTGTCAAACGTTATATTTTGCAAACGGTGGGTCATGGCACCGAACGGACTGTACCGCACATCCGGTGGCAAGGTGAATGCTAGAGGAGATGGTGTTTCGGTGGGTGAAACGGTCGTTGCTTTCGGGCTACTTCGTTCGGGCGCAGTCCCTTAAGAGCCTTGAGACTAAAATATCGTTCAACTTCGACGGGTGACTACTCGGACTCCGTGGCACCTAGAGAGGCCTCGTCTGATCCGACACCTCGGCATAGGGACCCTCTACAATAGCCTCTCTCAGTTTTTTCCTTCTCATATCGGTGCACACGCGTAAGTATGGTCTTGTAATCATTTTCAAAATTTACAACATTTTCAAAATTTACAACATTTTCAAAATTCACAACATTTTCAAAATTTACTTGACTTTTTCAAAATTTACAACTTTTTCAAAATTTACAACTTTTTCAAAAATGAGTGCTTTTATTATCTTTGAGAATTTAAAATTCTCTACTAACAAGCTACAACCATGTGAAGGTGGAAGCTTTTATGGCACCACTAACCTAAATAAAAGTGTTAGTCAAAGAAATTTAAGTTTCAAATCAAAACCATATATACTATAGATAGATATAATGTACGTACAAAATACACAAATTTAAAATAAAATATATATTCAAACTTAAATCTAGATCTTTAATTTCTAAAAAATTATATATATATAAATTGAAAAGAAATTATATATATACAAGAACATGCTCGCATTGTAAATTCATTCCAATGAATCATTAGGATCGGATCTACTCTGAATATCGACAAGATTGCTTCATGATCTGACTCTCGAACCTTCTAAAGAATCTTGTTATTAGGCCTTCCTCGATATCTATACATTTGAATATTTGTCGCTAGAACTAGATG
Organism: Taxus wallichiana var. yunnanensis; assembly: GCA_018340775.1. NCBI lineage: Eukaryota > Viridiplantae > Streptophyta > Pinopsida > Cupressales > Taxaceae > Taxus > Taxus wallichiana. The sequence continues at coordinate 1,032,757,278 of CM031242.1, forward strand.
TGAATATAAGAGTATTTTCCTGTGTGTCTCAAAGTCTTCAAACACCTAAACGAGAGGAGTTTTTAATGGATACCGTCGAAGCCAAGTTCTAATAACTACCACTTGACCCTCCGTAGGATACTCAATATCTTTTCCATCTATAATAGGAGAAGTCAACTTCTTTCTTTCCTCGATGCAACGGCATAAGAAATAGTCTGTTCCTTCTTCATTGTCTTCTCGCGAATTACCGAAACACATGTCCTAAAAAAAATAACCAAGGAAAGTTGAACAAATCAAATTTAAATTACATATTAAAATTTCAATGGACATATAACTCAATTTACAAAAATTAAATAAATATAACCATATTTATATCTTGTCGCACCAAAATTGAAATTTCACAAAGTCCTTGGATGTTATAACTTCATCTCAAAAATAAGTCGTAATGCTTGTGGAGGTTGATAACTAGGAAGCGAGTTAGAGGCGTACAAATCCATCCTTCCACCCATTCTTGTGAATCACACTCAACAAAGGACAAATTTGATACAAGATGCACAAAAGCATGTCAACTTTCTTGTCCATACGGCCCATGAAGTAGCGTCGAGCTACAAAATGAGTGCATCTCACTGGACCCAAGGTGAGTGTCATACAATCCTCGTAGTTAGCAATATGTTTTTCCTCTATCAACCAAAAATATCTGCAAACTATGGAATTTTCTTGAGAACCTTGAGCCATGTTGTCGTGTACACCATTCCACTATACTCTTTGCATTTTTAATTCAGCACCATCTTTGTACTTAAACTCTTCTCTTGCAAGAGCTCTTTTCACACATGCCCCTGCACCGTCATGCTCTCCTTTTCCATGTCCAGCCTCAGTGAAACTCCAAATATGTTGCACACCCATCTTGACGTGCATTCTTAAACTGAGACGTGTAATTATCTGACCATATATAATGTTGTTTGAAGTGGATGTCCCTATCAGACAAGTTTCCATAAAATAACTAGAAACACCCTTGCACAAATTCAGTAGAATGAGTATGATCATCACTGATATAAAAGTGGTACTCTCTTAAAATTTTTCGATCATTCTCTGTACTATCAGGAGAATGTAGAAATGCTATATGCACAAAAATGGCAACTTGTACTGAGTTGTAATATTGCGATTGAACCTCCATTTGTGGTTGCAATGTGTAATTCTCTGCAAAATCGACCACTGAAACAATAGTACAATAGGAAATTTGTCTTTGCATAGCTTGAATTGTTCATCCAACCATCGAGCTCTATGTGTATGACTTGCATACTCATAAACAATTTCATCCTTAAATTTTCTCATAAATTGAAAAATGGGCATTTGTTCTGTAACTAGCTCACACCGTTTCGACTCTTTTCCAGCTTTCAACTAGTATGCAACCGATTTATATTTATCAAATTCAACTAAATTATGTCCTATTGTACCTTCAATTTTCTCATGGATGTAACTTTCTAATTTAGGTATTCCGCCGCATGTACTACAACTTCCATCTAAACAATCCTGACTATAAAAAAATTGTCCAACTTCTTTTTCACAAAATATAGTAGGAATGAAATCCCTGGAAGATATTGGTGGAACTTGAACACCACATTCAGATAACATAGTTTCGAATGAAAATTAGAAACGAATACGTAAAAATTTAGCATAATGCATCGCAAATTCAACATGTTGCCTACAACAACAAGTGGTGCGAACATGGTTGATTTTCACATAGAATGGTTTTAACATTTCAAAAAAACGTTGACTAATTTTAATTTATGGATTCTCTTGTTCAAACTTATGAAAAATTGAGTTTGAGTCATATCTAAGAAATACTTTGGATGTGGTTCACGATTAGTAGAACCAACTCTCCATTTTATAACATCTCTTGTATTAGGTGAAACTCTAGTGTTATCATGCCAAAATTTAATAACAACTTCTCTTATAGCATCATAATTATTTTTGTCCTTACGCGGTGCTCTAGTAGAAAATGCCCAAAAATCGACATTATTGAGTGATTGAAGGATATTACGTCTTTCAATTGCTTTCATTAGATTTTTTTGATTAACTTGCAACATTCAACTTGTTTTCGTAATCAAACGTTGTTTTTTTATTGATTCACTTACAACACTAGTAGCAAGTACACGACACACAATATTACTATCCCTAGTGCATCTCTTGACACCAATAGTGTGATATGCATCATGAAAGTTTTCAACAATTGTAGAAGTTTGACCATGTATATTAGATGTTGTCAATCCTAAGGTGTTTAATGTAGGTCTCATTTTAATCAATTTCATCAAACTAACCAACAACTGATATCTTTGGGAATCATTTAAAATTTTAAAATGATTATCCCAAATTTCAATGGCTTTTCTTCTGATTTTTCATTCTGAAAGTTTGTCGGACATTGGTTTCAAAATGTTTTCATCAATTTCAATAAAAAATTAGGTTTCTTATGTAAAATCCTAGGAGCTATTTTTGTCAAATTTTGCTTATCTACGCTTTCAACATGAATTTCCTTATTTACATTTTCATTGTCTCCTTGATTTCAACATTTGCTACATCATGAGTATTTAATTCTTCTTCAACATTGACAAGAAAAACTTCTTCATCACCTCGAGTATTTAATTCAACTTCAACATTGACAGTAGAAACATTACCTAGTTCTTCATTGCTTACAATAGTTGGAATTGAAGATGAACCTCTTCTAGATTCACAAAGTTTCCGCATTCACTCAATTTTGAATTTTGTTGGCCTCTAATTCGTTTGGTGCTTTTTTACTTAATGACTTCCTTTTTTGACTTCATTTTTTGTCTCCCATGATGTTTTGCTTCCGATGATAAGAAAAACGTGCGAAAAAATAGAATTTCACAGGAATTGCATGCGTAAGGTCAAAGAGTAAAAATCACATGGTAATTCAAGCATTGGGATGTGTGTAAATATGATTTATAAACCGCGATCGCGCTTTATAAAGTACGCCCATTGTTTATAAAGTGCGATCATGGTTTATGTTTAAAAAACTACGATCGCGGATCTATCTACCGAACCTAAGGCTCATAAAATCTTTGTTTTTCACCAACCAAAGCTATGGAAGGTCATTATGAAGTGTAAAAGGTCAAAAAACCTCAAATCTGCTCTTCCAAAGACTTGAACCGTGCTAAAAAAATGAAAATTTTTCACAAAAATGGTGTCATCGCGTAGGGGAGACTCTTAGCTTCGAAAAATGAAGAATATTGTTTTTAAAGTGAATAGAATAAGATAAATATCATTTTATAATTTTTTACTAACAATAGGTCTTTAAGACATTTTTTCCCGTGAATGTCCATATCTACATTTAAGACTTTAACTTTTGTTTCGCTTATCAAAATATGATAAAACTTATACCATCCCAAGCGTGGACAAATTCTATACACGTTAAAAAAAAAAATTGATTTCGATATTTTTTGATATAGTTATGGCGGGCAAACGGAAAGCGCTCCGTTTTCTAAATATTTTCAGACCACTTTCATGGAAAAAATCATAAAAAAAAAAATATTGCTAAAAAAATATAAAATAAAATCCATCCCAAGATAGACAACTACATCTAACGTTTCACCAAAGGAAAAAAATAATAATAAGATTTGGTCATCCAAAATGCGGGCAAACGGACTACAATCTTATAAGTTTTTTAAAAAAAAAAACTAAGTCATATAATTTTAAGTGTTTAATATAGCTAAACTTGTCCGTTTTTTACAAAAATTAGTATTTTAGAAACTAGATTCCGAATTATACGATTCATATTTATATAATTTTTTCTAATTTAGAGTGCGTGTATAGCTAATAATCCCTACAAGTTGAGATTTTGCTTTTTTTTGCAATATGATGTCCACGGATGACCCTATATTTGTCCATCAACTTCCTGCACTTACCCATTATAATTGCAATAATGAGGCTAAATCATAGTAAAACATTCTCTAAAAGGTAATATAGAAGGAATGAGAAATATGATTGTATGAAAATGAATAGAATGGAAAAAGTCCATTCTCATTTAGGTAATATAGAAAGAATGAGAAATATGCTTGGATGAGAAATTATGTATAGAATTTGCATATGTCCATTCTAATTATTTAGGTAATATACAATAAATGAGAAAGATGAATGTATAACAAATGATGAATAGAATGGGAAAATGTTCATTATCATATTATAAAAATAATTAAATTGCGCATATTATATGTCCGTTTTGAACAATTTGGCTATATAGAAGGAATGAAAAAGATGATTGTATGAGAATGAATAAAATGGGAAGATGTCCATTCTCATTCAATTTAAATATATAATGAATATAATGGGAAGATTCCCATTATTATATGATATGTAATAATTAGAAAAGGAATATGTCCATTACGAACATTTAAGGATTATTGAAGGAATGAAAATTATGGTTGTATGAGAATGAATATAATGGGAAGATATCCATTCTCATTTAGGTTAAATATAGAATGAATGAGAAAGATGATTGTATGAGAATGAATAGAATGAGAAGATTCCCATTCTCATATTATAGGAAATTATTAGAATGGACATATGTCCATTTTGAACATTCAAGAAATATAGAAGGAATGAGAAATATGATTGTATGAGAATGAATAGAATGATTACATATATATTATAATTCATGTTAAATATAGAATGAATGAGAATTTAGATTATTGTATGATAAATTTGAATAGAATGGAAATATTTCCATTCTCATATTATAGGAAATGATTAGAATGGGATTATTTCCATTCCGCACTTCATTAGGAAATATAGAAGAAATGGAAAATATGGTTATATGATAATGGATAGAATGAGCGGAGTTTACTTTCTCATTCAGGTCAAATATACAATTTAGAATAAGAATTTAGATGATTTCATGTGAAATTTTGATAGAATGGGTACATGCCCATTCTTATATTATAGGATATGATTAGAATGGGCATATGTCCATTCTTCGAATATTTATGAAATATAGAAGGACTAAGATAGATGGTTGTATGAGAATGAATATAATGGGCAACTTTTCATTCTCATTCAAGTTAAATATAAAATTAATGAGAAAGATGATTATATGAGAATGAATAGAATGGGCATTTGTCCATTTTGACCAATTAAGCAAGATATAAGGAATGGTAAACATAATCATGATCTTGAGGTTTGATTGTTCAGAGCTAGAAGTATAGCTTACATCATATTAAATTATTATACAAATAATAATAATGTTGAACTAAGTATTATAATTGCAATAAGGGTATATCAATAAAAAACATTATCTTAAAGGAAATATATAAAGAATGAGAAAGATGATAGTGTGAGCATGAATCTGATGGAAAAATATGACCATTCTCAATCAAGTATTATAAAATGAACGAGAAAGATGATTATATGAGAAATAATGAATAGAATGAGTATATGTCCATTCTGAACATTTAGGCAATATAGACAGAATGAGAAATATGATTGTATGAGAAATTATGAACATAATGAGAAGATGTCCATAATTTATCATATTATAGGAAATGATCGAAATGGGCATAATATGTCCATTCTAAACATTCAGGAAATATAAAAGGAATGAGAAATATAATTGCAATAATGAGAATGAATAGAATTAAAAGATGCCCATTCTCAATCATATTAAATATATAATGAATGATAAAGATGATTGTATGAGAAAGAATAGAATGGGAAGATGTCCATTCTCATATTATAGGAAATGATTAGAGTTGATGCATGTCCTTTACGAATATTTATGAAATGTAGAAGGAATGAGAAATATGGTAGAGGAGAATGAATAGAATGGAAAATTATCCATTCTCATCCATGTTAAATATAAAATGAATGAGAAATATGATTTTTCTCATGAAGGAAATATAGAAGGAATGAGAAAGGTGATTGTACTATGAGAATGAATAGAAAAGAAAGACGTCCATTCTTATTTTATAAGAAATATATAATGAATCAGAAATATGATTATATGATTATGAATAGAATGGGAAGGTATTCATTCTAATATTATCAACAAAAATTAGAATGGGATTATTTTCATTACGAAGGTTAGGTAATATAGAATGAATAATAAAGAAGATTATGTGAAAGTGTTAAGCATTCGTATAATACGCACATTCTCATAGTTTAAGGAAATATAGGAGGAATCAGGTAAGAATATTGTATGAACATAAATAGAATGGGAAGATGCCCACTCGATATTGTAGGAAAAATAGAATGAATGAGAAAGATTACTATATGAGATTAAATAGAATGAGAAGATGTTCATTCTCATATTATAAGAAATGATTAGAATGGGCATATGCCCATTCTGAACATTCAGGTAATATAAAATGAATGAGAAAGATGATTGTATGAGAGTGTTTATAATTGACATATGCCCATTCTCATAAAGGCAATATAGAAGGAATGAGAAATATTATTGTATTATCATGAATAGAATGGGTAGATGTACATTCTAATTCAGTAAATTTATAGAATGAATTAGATATATTATTATATGAGGATGAATATAAAGTGCATGGTTTGGAGATGATGGTAGAAATGGTCCATGAATATAAGTATGGATGATTAAAATTTATAAGTATGAATGGTATGGATTTGGAAATATGATTGGTTTGGAGTTGACAATATGAATGCTTCGCATCGGGAATTATGAATGGTGCAAGGCACAAAGTATGAATGGTCGGGATTTTGAATTATACATAATGTAGAACTAGAGGTATAAATGGTCCTGAGAAGGAATATTGTATTTTATATATCAGAAATAGAATCAAAATTGAAATTTTCTGATTTTGAACATTGACTATCATGTTCATTTTACAAAAATATCCCACAATATTTCTCTCTTTCTTATATGAAATATGGTTATATGATAATGGATAGAATGAGCAGTTTACTTTCTCATTCAGGTCAAATATATAGTTTAGAATAAGAATTTAGATGATTTTATGTGAAATTTGAATAGAATGGAGTACGAGCCCATTCTTCTATTATAGGATATGATTAAAATGGGCAAATATCCATTCGAATATTTATGAAATATAGGACTAAGATGGATGGTTGTACGAGAATGAATATAATGTGCAACTTTTCATTCTCATTCACGTTAAATATAAAATTAATGAGAAAGATGATTATATGAGAATGAATAGAAGGGGCATTTGTCCATTTTGACAAATTAGGCAATATATAAGAAATGATAAAGATGATCATGATCTTGAGGTTTGAATGTTCTAGAGCTAGAAGTATAGCTTACATCATATTAAATTATTATAAAAATAAAATAATGTTGAACTAAGTATTATAATTGCAATAAGGGTATATCAGGTAAACATTATCTTAAAGGAAATATATAAAGAATGAGAAAGATGATAGTGTGAGCATGAATACAATGGAAAAATATGACCATTCTCAATCAAGTATTATAGAAAGAATGAGAAAGATGATTATATGAGAAATCATGAATAGAATGAGCATATGTCCATTTTGAACATTTAGGCAATATAGAAAGAATGAGAAATATGATTGTATGAGAAATTATGAACATAATCGGAAGATGTCCATAATTTATCATATTATAGAAAAATGATCGAAATGGGCATAATATGTCCATTCGAAACAATCATGAAATATATAAGGAATGAGAAATATAATTGCAATAATGAGAATTAATAGAATGAGAAGATGCCCATTCTCAATCATATTAAATATATAATGAATGATAAAGATATTTGTATGAGAATGAATAGAAATGGAAGATGTCCATTCTCATATTATAGGAAATGATTAGAGTTGATGCATTTCCTTTCAAAACATTTATGAAATGTAGAAGGAATGAGAAATATGGTAGATGAGAATGAATACAATGAGAAATTATCCATTCTCGTCCATGTTAAATATAAAATGAGCGAGAAATATGATTGTTCTCATGAAGGAAATATAGAAGGAATGAGAAAGGTGATTGTACTATGAGAATGAATAGAAAGAGAAAGACATCCATTCTCATTTTATAAGAAATATATAATGAATGAGAAATATGATTGTATGATTATGAATAGAATGGGAAGGTGTTCATTCTCATATTATTAACAACAATTAGAATGGGATGATTTCCACTTTAAACATTCGGGTAACATAGAATGAATGATAAACAAGATTATGTGAAAGTGTTAAGCATTCGTATAATATGCACATTAAGGAAATATAGGAGGAATCATAAAGAATATTGTATGAACATAAATAGAATGGGAAGATGCCCACTCGATATTGTAGGAAAAATAGAATGAATGAGAAAGATTACTATATGAGATTAAATAGAATGAGAAGATGTTCATTCTCATATTATTAGAAATGATTAGGCGGCCATATGCCCATTGTGAACATTCATGTTAAATATAAAATGAATGAGAAAGATGATTGTATGAGAGTGTTTATAATTGACATATGTCCATTCTACTAAAGGCAATATAGAAGGAATGAGAAATAACATTGTATTATCATGAGTAGAATGGGTAATGTACATTCTAATTCTCGTAAATTTATAGAATAAATTAGATATATTATTGTATGAGGATGAATAGAAAGGCCATGGTTTGGATATGATAGTAGAAATGGTCCATGACTATAAGTATGGATGATTAAAATTTATAAGTATGAATGGTATGGATTTGGAAATATGATTGGTTTATGATAATGGATAGAATGAGCGGAGTTTACTTTCTCGTTGAGGTCAAATATATAGTTCGAATAAGAATTTAGATGATTTTATGTGAAATTTGAATAGAATGGGTACATGCACATTCTTATATCATAGGATATGATTAGAATGGGCATATGTCCATTCAGAATATTTATGAAATATAGGACTAAGATGGATGGTTTTACGAGAATGAATATAATGTGCAACTTTCCATTCACATTCAAGTTAAATATATAATGAATGAGAAAGATGATTATATGAGAATGAATAGAAGGGCATTTGTCCATTTTGACCAATTAGGCAATATATAAGTGTAAAGACTCACATGATCTTGAGATTTGAATGTTCCAGAGCTAGAAGTATAGCTTGTAGACACCTAAAATTGGTTACTCAATTTAGTGTCCCTCACGTTTATGTCACCTCTATCCCCTTGGGATATTATCCGATTTGTGACTTAAACACCTATCTTAAATTTAATTCACCCCATTATATCTTACCAGTGAGTAATTAAATATTAACTACTTAATTACACTTCTTCCCTTGTATCCTAACCACTTATCTACCCTACATTTATCCTATCTATGTATCACCCCTATTTCTCCTCTTCCCCAAGCGGGATATTTTCCGTATTTGGGGTAATTCTCATCTTTCTAGAAATCGTTCATTTTGGCCATCTCGGGAGTCTGTCCCGCGATCGGCGCCGACCTATACGGTCGGCGCCGATTTTCTAGGAGCGGCGCCGATTATAAATACAAGTCCAGAACTCAGTTCTAGGGACCGAAAAACACACACGAAAAAAAGGACGCACACGAACAGAGAGAGACAAAGAGACAGATCGCGAAAGAGACACAGGTTGTAAGAAAGAGAAATCTTTTAGCATCAAGTGTATCAAATGAGATCGGATCCTGTCCGAATCAATCCCTGAGAGGAGCACCGTTACTCTGCTCCTATCATATCAACATCACACGTATCCATCGATCCTCTGGTGACTCTGTTCCAGTATCTTACCGACTTTCACACATCCAGCAGACGTCGACTATCTGTCCATCACTTTCCAATTTCTGAATCTTCTTGCACTGTCCCTGATCAACTGATCTACTTTCAGTCGACGCCGATCTTACGGTCGACGCCGATTCTTCATAGTCGACGCCGATCACATCAGTCGGCGCCGATCACATAATCGGCGCCCGATCATCTGCGAGATAGGTAAAAGGACACAGGTAACACAAATCCAGCTTTATTTCATAGTTTCTGTTTTTACGTAGCTTTCTGTCTGCTTGTTTAAATTCGGTTTCATTACTATAATCAGAAAATCTAGTCTTATATGTACATCTTTTATCATGTATGCTTCTCTACTTAATTGAAAACGTGGACTGACATCCGCCGAGGAAGCTTATCGCTTCTCGGACCCGCTTCTCGGGCAGTCCACCCAAATATCTTTTAACGCCATCTTTTTCTGTCAAGCATTGGTGTCTTGCAGGTTACTCGGATCTATTGTGCGAATTGCTCGTGTGCGCCCGTCTTATCTACATCGACCTCCTTATCCATCTACATCTTCGGATCTTGTCCATCAGGTATCGATTTCATTGGAGTTTTTCAGGGTTTTTGTGTTTAGTTTGGTGCATTAACTTGGACAGGTAACAAGCGCGAAATCCTTGATCTACATTCTGGCACGCCCGGTGGGACCAAACCAAAGTCCCTTATTGGTAAGTTCATTTCTTTTCTAGTTTTGAGCTTTGATTCTTTTTCTTTACTGATTTCTATCAGTTCTGCTTGAGCATTTCTTTTCATTTTTCAATCTTGCTTTTTATGCGAGATCGTTATCTTGAAATTTTTCTATTTCCTTAGAATAGAAATTTTTCGTTTCATCATTATCTGGATATATCTTTCCGGATCTTGTTTGTTGTTTGCTTAACCTCTTCTTGCGGAGCACTTTGCTTGATCGTGGGATTGTTCGAGGGGAAGAGCTCAACAACGCGCTTTTTGAAGTCCACACACCTTGGAGAGCTAAATCTACAGGTATTTCTCTTTTACGGTGTTTTCTCCTTTTTAGGATTTCTTTGTTTGATTGTCTATCACATTCGAACATTTCAATTTTTGGTGCTTAAAAAGAATTTAATCGCATTTGGGAAAGAATTTGTTTGACTTGTCTTCATCGAAATCAAACACTTCATTTTTAAAGTGCTTAAAAAGTACCTTTTCTTTGTCATTGCTGCATGTTTCTCATCTAGTTTTAATTAGGCTGGAAAATTGATCAAAATCGGTAGTGACACTATTTGATTTTTATTTTCACCCTTGCACACAAAAGCCAAAATCACTAGGTATAAAGCATTTAAACAAAACTCCTTCCACACAGGCCTCGCTACTTGGAAGTGATATCCAGAGAGGAAGAGCCTGCGCGGTACTCGAGCCGCCCCTATAAATTCACGGAAGTTCTGGTATATATTGGCAAAGCACCCGACTCCCTTATCGCAGCGGTGTGTGAAGTGCGGGGGTAGGCCCCTATATCAAGCCACGTACCGGTCTTTTACTGAAGTGCCTTCGGGACTCCTCACCAAACATTCCCCAAACCATCCTTAGTTTGGCTATCTGAGTAGTTCCTGTTCTAAAAAGCCTTCCCTAATATTTTCTTTCTTAAAAGCATCAAAACTTAAAGGAGATAATCATCTGCGCTGCTTGAATTGTCTGTGCATTAGTTAGGTCAATTTTCTTTTCTGCGTGTTTATGACGGTCATCACTCGGTTACAATCTAGAAGAATGGCTCAACTGGCTCCTTCTTCTTCCGAGATTACCACTAGTGTGGATGTTTCGGCACCCCCCAAATCTTCCTCGGGACCGCTGCTAGTTGGTTCCCCATCCTGGTCATATAATCCTTTCTTTCAAGCCAAAGCAACCCCATCACGTCCAGCTTCCCCTAGTCCTTCAGAAATATCATCTACTTCTGACTCAGAGTATGTTCCTCGCGGGGATCCTGAATTTCAGGCGTTCCTCGATCGCAATCCGGTAGCCCTTATGGACTACCTAGTACACAAGTCTATTCAAATATCTGATCAAGGACCACCAATCCAGCAAGTGTACGATTATTCTCGTGAACCATCCCAGGCCTTTGTAGAACAGTTTGCATCATCTCTCTTGCCTCGAGTCACGGAGAAGGGCGGTGCCCCTGTGCCTCCTTTTTCTCTTCCACCAACCATATCGACTAGTTCTCAAATAGTCTTACCTATTCCTAACACCGCAGTTACCTCGAATATTCCACAACCTACTTCTGAGAGGTCCTCTGCCCTGGCTATAATGAATGCGTCTGCGCACCCGCATATTGCTGTTAATTCATCTATGCCCTCCATTGTATCCCAAGGTCAATACCCCTTTATGAGCCAACCCCCTCCGAATAGTCAGTTGGTTCCTGCTTCTCGTCCTCTAGTGGGTCTTTCTTCCAATATTCCAGCAACAGTGACCTTCACCCATCCTTTAGCATCAGCACCCTTAATGCCTAATCCGGCAGTAGAAGGCCCCTTTCAGGTCTTGTTCCCCAATATGTCCAATCAAATTGGCACTCATGTTCCTCAATCTATCCCGATTCAGTCAACAAGCATAGGAGTCCACCAATCACAGGCTCCACCCGTCATCCAACCTTCATTTTCTCAACCACTTATTATCTCACAGCCTGCCTATACACAAGGTACTTCACAGCAAATACCCCACCAGGTGTCACCCAGAACGCCTGGTTACTCCTCTTATCATCCTATCAATCAACAGATGAATCCTCCGTTGACACCTCAACAACATCCACCATTTGCTTCTTATGTAGGACATGCCAGTGTGCCTCCTCCTCAATCGGACGTGGTTCAAATTCTCTTGAAGAAAATCACGAGACTTGGAAGCCTCCACAAAAGGGGCTCGTCCTTCATACTCCTTTGAAGAAGTGTGTAATGAACCCATTCACCCCTCAGTGGCTTTTAAGCCTTATCCTCCCCAATGGGAACTTCCTAAATTTTCAAAGTTTCATAGTCGGGAGGACCCTCAACAACATTTGCGAGCATTCAAACATGCTTGCTACCTCATAGTCCAGGATCAGGAGCTTATGCTCCGTACCTTTCCTATGTCTCTAGCGAGTCTGCTTTAGGTAGTACATAACATTCCTCAACATTCCTTGTTTTCTTTCTCTCAATTGGCCCAGATGTTTGTTGAAAACTTTTCAATAAATATCGCGCATAAGATCTCGATTACAGATCTTTATAACATTCGTCAATTCGATGATGAGTCTATTGCAGACTTTGTCGCTCGTTGGAGAGGGATAATCAACCAATTGTCTTTCTCCCTTCCTCAATCCCAACAAATCGAGTTGTTTACTCGATCTTGTGCTAATCACATTTCTTCCACTTTAAGGATCCAAACTTTTCATACCTTTGAAGAAGCCTTTACAATGGCACGCAAACTTGAATCTCGCGCCATTGAACAAGGGAAGCTAAAACTTCGCTCTAAATCTAAACCCGATTTTTCTCGGTTTACCAAACCAAATTCTTCCCCTTCTAAAGACAAGAATCAGGGATCCACCAATGCCATCGTATTAAAAACATCACGAGCCGATAATACTTCTAATCAAACACCACGAAGAGACTCCTCATCTTCTCGAAAAGGGACTTCATCATCTCGATCCTTCGCTCCATTGGGGGAATCATATGCCTCTATCTTAGAGAAAATGTTGGAAGTTCGCATGATCGAACTTCCCCCTATTAGGAATATCGATGAAAGCCAAGAACGTCCATTCTGGTATAGAGAAAATGATTTCTGTCATTATCATAGAACCAAAGGTCATGACATCGAACGATGTCAGACTTTCAAAAATCTTGTCCAGAAATTCATTGATAAAGGCGAGCTCATTCTGGATAACCCAAATGCTCCCCCAAATCAGGCAATGGATGTTTTTAAACAACCTTTTCCTAATCATTCCCCGAACCATAATGCTTCAGAGTCTCAAAAACCAAACACTCATACTATCAACTTCATCTCTACTGAAGAATCTTCTTCTGAAACCAAGCCATCTGCGAACACATCAACCGAATCAGAACCTCCTTCCACTCGCCAATCACTGAAATTCCACCATCTTCAGATAGCCCGTCTTCGAATATTCCTACATTGCGAGATACGGGTTCATCTTTCTCCACTCCTTTGTCTCACCTTCCATCCATACCCGAGACAGTGTCATCCTCATCTGTCTCATCATCGAACATTCTTTCAATGCTCGAGGCAATTACATCCCTTCGAGTTTCCACTACAGATACATCTACTTCTGTTGCTCCCATTCTCGCTGCAACTATGCCCCTGGTGAACGTACCTATAATTGTGCCAACTCCGACGGAAGCGTCTTCGATTTTGACTCTTCCTGTCTCTTTTCCAACAGTAGTTCCACCCATAATTACTGCACCAGAAGTAGTCCCTTCGCAAAGAACTACTTCTTCATCACTCACTTCTTCCACCACTAGTGCTGCTTCACCCATTAAAGGAAAATCAAAAGAAGTAGCACCAACACCTATACGCTCGGTTCCTGAACTTAAACCGAGACAACCAAAATCTAACATTGCGCCATCAGTACCTCCCCACTTGCTTCCTCCGAAAAGGTTACAATCACCTTATGCCGTTGAAGTTGTCACCATCCCTGAAAAAGGAAAGCCCATATTTCGAACCATCAAGACCCTTGGTGCTTTCCCACAAAAATCTCTCTCTACGCCCCATAAAAGATTGGATTTATCCACTGAGAAGGCGTCTTCTTCTACACACTTATCAAAACCATCATCTTCTTCTACAACACATTCTTCACCAACACCCCGAAAAGTGGATTTACCTACTAACAAGACGCCACCTCTTCTATCAGGATCATCATCTTCATTACCAAAAGCCAGGGCGCCCTATGTCCCTCCGATTACACCTACTTTGGGAGCTTCTTCCTCATCTAAATCGACATTATCTAAATCATCAGTAAATTCAACCAAACAACCTCCTTTATCTTTGAAGACCACAACACTTGTCACATCTCCATCATCTTCAAAATCTATTTTAGGGGCTCCTCCTCCACCAAAATCAATCATGTCTCACTTACTTCCATCTCAAATGCCCAAGCCTGCACCTCCAAGTGTCCAAAAGAATAAGATGATCCTAAAAAATCTGTCAAACCTAACATGCAGGTTCTTTTGCCTCGGCAATCTGTTAAGGCAAAAGAGGCACCTTCATCACCTCTATCCTCATCTTCATCTACCGGGTTCTACACCGAAATCCTTCACCAACTTATCCAATCTTCATCCATATCCCTTCCTCATGATTAAACCTATAACCTAAAGGAGTTAAACCTACGGTTTAACTCGATCTAATTGTTAACTTACCACCGTACCCAGGGTCATGATCTTGAGGATGTAAAGCTCTTGGTATTGTCACAACCTTTTGGAAGAAAGTGATCTTTTCTTTGGAGGAGGAGGAACAAGTATCTCTGTCATCTTAGCCCCATCCCGAGCCCCAACGATCCCCTCGGACCTCTAGTGATTCCACTCCATTGATCTTCCACCTTCTCAAATTGACACAATCCATATCGCCACTAGAACCCAACACTATGATAATCCATCTTCATCTACAGCATCTCGACCACGGGTTATCATTTCTGCAGCCCCTGAAGGAGTTCCTCCTTCCTCATTAGCCCCACGACCTCGGGTCTCTATTCGTGCTGCCCCTCGGGCTCAAATTCCCGTGTCAGTTGAGGAGAGTGTTATGAAACAACTCACTCAGGCTCCGGTCAAAATGTCTCTTTTTGACCTCATCCAATCCTCTCCACAACATCGCCAGGCTCTGATTGATAATCTGCGTCGCATCGCAGTAAATTCAGATGAGCCCCAGCCCTTCGAGTTGGTTGTTGGATTGAATAGACCATCAACCGCCATTTCTTTTGAAGATTCGGAAGTTCCTCCTCTTTCTTCAGAGGATTTGGAGGCTCCCCTCTTTATCACAGTCCAAATCGACAACACCACGTTAAAACGCGTTATGATCGACAGTGGAGCTGCACTCAACGTCATCTCCTCGCACACATTTGAGCAACTTAAATTACCAAAGAACGTAGTGTCACCCCCGCCTTTCGCCCTTCGATCATTTAACGATCAGTTAGCAGTTACTTTAGGAACTGTGGTCTTACCCATTCGAGTAGGTAAGAAGCTGCTTCATGAACTCTTCTACATTGTCGAAGGAAAATTCCACTATAATATGATCCTCGGACGCTCCTGGATTCGCGCGATGCATTGTGTCCCATCCACCCTCCATCGATGCTTAAAATATCAATATGAGGGCAAAATATATACTCATCCAGGAGATCCTTTTCCTTCCGCACAATGCGACATGACCACAAGGTCTGCCCCTCTAAAGGAAAATACTTCTTCTCCTGACGGGGCCTCATCTTCTTCCATACCTGCCACCAAACTACCGGATTTACAAAATCTAGAAGAGACATTGCAGCGTTTCTCACTGGGAGAGCTTCCTCTCTTTTCTTTCGACGCCCATCTCAATCCTAGTGAGTATGGTAGACCGGACAAACAACCTGAGTATCAACCAGGTCTCGGTCGCATCGTCACCATTAGTGCTTGAATCAGCGAGACTAATTTCATCTATGGTGGTCTTGATACGCCTCATTATCACCCAGATTCTCCTCCTAGGACCAAACCTTACTTAACAGGGTTCGATTATCTACAAAATCCCACGTTTGCAAAAACTTATCTATATCGATGCGCGTGGAAGGGTTTTGGTCTAGGAAAATATGAGCAAGGTGTGCATGACCTCACATCCATTCCTACTCTCATGCCACATCAAAAATTTGGTTTAGGATTTAAACCTCTTTCAAAAGCCACCGTCACTATTCTCGATGAGCCTCTTCCTATTGAGGAACCATCTTCTCCCGCTAAGTCAGAAGCATCACTCGATGTGGACGACGACATTTCCATCCCACCTAACTTTTTTTTTTTTTATCAATACCATTTCCTTAGGGCCGCTAGCCTATACGACTAGCAACCGGTCCGCTTCCATACCGTTAATCTTCCCTGAAATAGTTGGAGATGACTCTCCTACTATCAACACTATCCACTGTGCGGATGATGATTCTGTCCTCACCTATCTGGGGGCAGAGGATTCATATCTTCCCAAGACTATTCCTTCTGACACGTCTCGCTTCTCAACGAAGCCACTGTCGACCTTAATATAGGGACTTCTGAAGACCCTCGCATCATTAAGGTCGGCCAATCCCTTAATCCACAGGAGTTAGGAGATTTTACCACTTTTCTTTCCAACCATCGTCAAGCCTTTGCTTGGTCATATGAGGATATGCCCGGACTCGATCCCGATATTGTGGTCCACAATATCGTTACTCTTCCCAACATCAAGCCAGTTAAACAAAAATTACGTAAAATGCACCCTAGAGTAGCCCTTCTTGTTAAAGAAGAGTTACAGTGCTTGCTCTCGGCTAACTTCATCCAACCCATTGATTATCCACAATGGGTTTCCAATGTAGTACCAGTAACTAAAGCTACTGGGAAAATTCAATTTGTACCGACTTCCGGGATCTTAATCTTGCTTGTCCAAAAGATGATTTTCCTCTACCTAATATCGACCAACTCGTGGATTTAACTGCGGGTCATGAGATGCTTTCTCTTATGGATGGTTTCTCTGGATATAATCAAATTCTCATCGCACCAGAGAGACCAACATAAGACTTCTTTCATAACTCCTTGGGGGACCTTTTGTTATCGCGTCATGCCTTTCGGTCTTAAGAATGCGGGGAGCAACCTATCGTGACAATGACCTACATCTTCCATGATCTCTTACACAAAACTGTGGAAGATTACGTTGACGATCTCCTCGGTAAGTCCAAACGTCGCGAGGATCATCTTTTCATCCTTGCACCTCTCTTTGAGAGGCTTATCCACTTTGTCTTCGTCTAAATCCAGCTAAGTGCGTGTTTGGCGTTCTCACTGGTAAACTTTTAGGTTTTATCATTTCCATCAGGGGTATTGAAGTGGACCCCGCAAAAATAAAAGCTATCCTTGATATGCCTCCCCTTCTAACCAAAGCAACTCCATGAGTCTCGAGGGCGTCTTGATCGGTCGTCGTTTTATCTCACAATTGTCGGACCGTTGTCAGCCTTTTCACCATCTCCTCCGTAAGAATGTTCATTTTGAATGGGATGAACATTGCCAAAAGGCCTTTGATGATCTCAAAGCTTATCTTCTTTCTCCACCTGTGCTTACACCTCCACGCGAGGGGGAGCCTTTCTATCTTTATATCTCTGTGACTGACCATGCTCTGGGAGCCATGATTTCGCATCGGGACACTTGCGGTAAAGAACAAGCATCTATTACATCAGTCGCACCCTCCATGAGTATGAAACACGTTACTCCGAAGCTGAAAAGCTATGTTGTGCTCTCTTCTTCGCAACTTCTAAGCTTCGTCATTACCTCCTTAATCACAAAACTTATATTGTCACAAGTGTCAATCCACTCAAGACAATTCATGCAAAGCCTTATCACAATGATCGTATCACTCGTTGGCTCATGCTTATGACAGAATTTGACCTCGAGTTTATCCCACAAAAAGTCTATCAAGGGTCAGGTTATTGCAGATCAATTAGCTGATGCTCCTCTTCCGGACACTCAAGACCCCCTTGCTCAATTCCCCGATGAATATATCCAACAAATTGATTTTGGTCTATCTCCATTTAAAGTAAAGCTCTTCTTTGATGGATCCAAATGCCAGCAAGGGGGAGGTGCGGGTTTCGTGATGATTCCTCCTTGGGGTACGCCTATCCCAGTCGCACACAAATTGAACTTTGAGTGTACCAATAATATGGCTGAATACGAAGCTCTTGTCTTAGGTCTCCAAAATGCCATTAATCTCGGCGCTCGTCATATTGACATCTTTGGTGATTCTGAACTCATCGTTAATCAAGTCACGGGTGTCTATCAATGCAAGAATGATATCCTTCAAAAATATCGTGATATCGTTCTTGCTCAACTCCAATCTTTCGATAAATTCACTATCCAAGCTATTCCTCATGCTGCAAATCGATTCATGAATCTGATGGCTTCGTTAGCCTCACTTATCCCACCTTTTACCGAAGACTCGCGACTTTATGTGGCTGTGCAACGATTAGATCAACCATCTCATCTTAGGCAACTAACTTCAATCCATGCTGTCACAACCCATACTCAGGATGAGTGGTATCAACAAATTGTTGATTATCTATCTCATTCGGTGCTTCCCCAGATCGACTTCCATGGTAGAAGATCTTTTATCAACGCACTAATCGCTATACTATTCTAGGCGGGATTCTCTACAAACGCGGCTTTGATGGTATTTTGCTTCGGTGCCTCAAAACCCATGAATCATCTAAAGCCATCCAGGAGGTCCATGATGGTATCTGTGGTGGACATTTTAGTGGCTTGGCTGTGGCTAAACGCATCTTACGTTTGGGATATTATTGGCCTTCTCTTAATCAAGATTGTTGTGAATACACTAAGAAATGCGTCAAGTGTCAACAACATTCCAATCTCACACACATCCCTAGTCAAGCTTTGCAACCTACGGCGGATTTGTGGCCTTTTTCGCAATGGGGTCTTGATCTTATTGGTCTCATCAATCCCGTTCTTCACAACGTCATCATTCTATCATTACTGCCACTGAGTACTTTACTAAGTGGGTGGAGGCTATCCCTCTTTCTTCAACAAAGGCTAAACCCATAGTTGATTTCGTCTATCAACACATCATTTGTCGCTTTGGCGTTCCACACAAACTCATCACAGATAATGGTAAGTCTTTCAAATGTTGATTTGCGAGACCTCTGCAGCGCTTTCAATATCAAACTCGGTTTTCTTCTCCATACTATCCTCAAGCTAATGGTCAGGGCGAAGCTTCCAATAAAACTTTGCGTAATATCCTCATGAGTAACTAGTCAGTGGTAGGGATTGGCATTTACATATCCCTTTTGCTCTCTGGGCTTATCGGACTAGCATCTGTACTCCTACTGGTGCTACTCCCTTCTCTCTCGTCTATGGAGTGCAGAAATTGTTCTTCCTTTGGAAGTCCAAATCCCATCTCTCCAGTGTTTCTCTCGGAGAATTTGTCTCCGATGAGGACTATCGTCAAAATCGTCTAGCACTGACTTGAATTATTAGATGAGCGGCGTCTCGCGCTCTTGAACATCATCAAGTCTATCTCGAGCGTGTCAAACGTGCTTATAACAAGCACTTGCAGCACCGTGACTTCAAAATTGGGGATCTTGTTCTTAAAGAAAATCAAAATGTCACTACACTCGAAAGAAGTCAACGTGGTAAGTTTGCTCCCAACTGGATGGGCCCATACATTATCACTCATAAATATGGGTCTGGGGCTTATCGTTTATCTTCCATGGATGGTATACCTGAAGCGGAACCTCTTAATGCCTTGCATCTACGGCCCTTCTATTGTTAAAATCTATCTTACACAAGTCTAGTCGCAACACAGATCTTTCATCCATCTAAAACAACCAGTCATATACTTTCATGGTGATTCGAAACTATGTGGTTCTCCGCCTATTGCCTCTTTTACCTTAAAATATGAGTATCGCGGCTCTACTCATTGCATGTTTCTTTTGGATATGTTCCTCCTCATGGTAGGAATACCTTAATCACCACTTCATCTGTCCCAAGTGCTTATCTTAATCGGATCTACTCGGGGCATGAGTGCATGTTCTTCTATGTTCTCTTCCCCTCCATCTGATCTATCTAGGTCTAAACTCAGCTTCTTCCAAAAAGATTTTCAAAAAAAAAAAAAAAAAAAAAAAAAAGAGATGCTATCCAAAAAGATGGTGATCCCTTGAAGGACAGCTATCCCTACATTATCAAATGAATCAAAAAAAAAAAATATAGACCATACCCTCGAAGGATGGCTATCATTGAAATTCAAAATACAGACCGCTCCCTTGAAGGACGGCTTGTTTCTCAAAGATATATTCAAGGCTTCTTGCAATTAATCAGCCTTTCAGTCAGTTTATACACTTTTTAGCATCACTGAAAGACTTCCCGTATTGATCAGTCTTTCCATATCAAGCAAACTTCCCGCATTGATCAGTTTGCTTTTCTGCCAAAATCATGAAGCTGAGATTTAAGACCTTTTGTAGATCATATGGAGAATCCTATTTTCCCACTATGGACATGTATTCTGTCCCTTGTAAATTCCGACAAGGTACGTACTTACTGTTCCTTTCGTTTCCCTCCTAGATCTGTTTTGCGGCTAGTTAGTGTCAGGTTCATTTTAACCTCATATAGGGCCTTACATGCATGATATTGTGATTTCCTATCCAGATTCTATCTATGGTCGGTTGGGAGTCCAACTTGTCATTTTCTTTCTTATCCGGGTATATTTTCTTTATTCCTAGTCAAGGTCGTTTTCATTACCTCCTTGGCTCTCGCAAAGAGTATTCCCCATTATTCTTTGTTTTTCATCTAGTCAAATTGACATTTCACATGTTAATTCAATCAAAATTTATCTTCTATCTAATTTCATCTTATCTATCAAAGCATCTATTATCAACACATCTATTTCTGGCTATCTATTTTCATCAAAATTAAATTAACATCTCAACCATGCCGAGTACATCAATCACATCTATCTATCTATCCATCAAAATATCAAAAAACTGGTGCATCCAAGTTACACTACATCTATCTATATCCATTTTTCATCAAAATAAAATCCATACATCAATCACATCTATCTATCTATCCATCAACATATCGAAATCCAAGTTACATTGCATCTATCTATCTCTATTTTCATCAAAATTATATCCACATATCTATATCCATCAAATCACATCTATTTCTATCCTCTATCAGTCTATATCTATCCAATCACATCTATTCATCATCTATCAGTCTATATTTAGATCCATCACAATTATGCTACATCTATCCATGTATATCAAAATCAAACGCATGAGATCAATTATATGACAAATAAAATGATGAATCTATATATACATGTGTGTCTGTACAACAAAAATGGGTGGCTTTCAATCAAGCCATCTATACAATGCCTTCCAATCGAGGCTACATCACTATACAGATACAAAATACATCAATCCCTATATGGTAAAGTCCGATGCATGGAGGACACTATCTCCTCCACCCTCCTCTGGACCAGGCTGTCTCTCCTGACCGCCGCCTATCGAGCTGGATGCACCTGCTGCTGGAGGTCTCGGCCCACCTCGGTCTCTCCCGGTGCTCCCTCCGCCTGAGGCCCCGCTCGCTGTAGCCGTCGCTGCTCTCCTCCTCGCACCGTACCGAGGCACATCTGGGGCATGTTGCGCTAAGGCATCCTCATAGTATCTCACCTCAGCGAGGAGAGACTGATATGTGCTCAAGCTCACAGTACCAGGTGCTCGTAATGGTGCTTCTTTGGTCTTCTTTGGGGCTCTTTGCGCTGCTTTGGTGGTGCTCCTCTGAGGTCGTACCACTGCGTCTGCAGGACTCCGACATGGTGCCTGTCTCCCCATATTTGGCCCTGAGGGCCTCCCTATGTCGAAGGTAGCGATCCCTCTGCTGGATCGCTATATCTCGCTCCTGGCGAGCGGTGTCTCTCTCCAAAATTAGGGCATCCCTCTCCTCTGTCAGAGCCCTGATCTCCTCAAGAGCTACCTGATGTGTCTGTGTCAGGGTGGCATGCTCTCCCTCCAGTCTATCCAGCATCGCAGCTATGTCATCCTCGTCGGCATCTATAGATGCCGGGAGATGTCGTGGAAGCTCTGTATCATACCATGCTGCATAACCCTCATCTACCCCTGCGTCATCATCACTGTCTGTGGAGGGTGGGGCCTCTCTCAGTGGATCTGCCGGGATCAAAATCGGCAGATCAGTCTCCCTGCTATCCCGCCTATAAGGCGTGTAGGTGGTCGGCACTGTCTGCACTAGGCCGAACTGTCTCAATACCCGCATAAACGGGACTCGCTCCCACATATCAGGCCTGCGGCCCCTAACCACCCTGCTCCGTCTCAGTGCCACCAAGTGGGCATCCTGACCAGCCCATGTCGGAAATGCCCGATATGGCCTCCAGATGACCTGATCCGGTGTCAGCGTCCTGAAACGCTCGGTGTACCAATCAGCCGATCTCCCTGTATCCCCAACGGCCATGTCAGCCCGCCATCGCCGGAATCCATAATCAACACCTCCCACTGCTGCTGGCATCCAAGGAAGCCCGGATGGCCTGATCACCGCTATATGCTCATAGGCCCAGCAATGGAGCACAAAACTGACATCTATACCTGTCCTCCGGCCTGTGGTGTACATCCATAGCTCATGGTATATCTGAGCTATCAGGGCATCAGCAAAAGCAAACACCTGCCTGAACTGCAGAATGTCGCAAACACAGTCTAATAACAATAGTGGGAATCTCCCACCTCCTGAATCTGGAAGAGCAAAGTAGGATATAGCCATCTGAATCAGCACTATCCGTCTGCTCCGGGGACTATCCTGTCTGTACTGTGAGGCTATCCTCACTGCCCCGGACACTATCTCTGAGTCATCTGCCCTGTCTCTATATAATCGACCTAGGGCCCTCTGCTGCTGCTCTCGTGGGGTAATCTCGATAGGGTCCCCAGTGATCGGCAATCTCAGAATCCTGTATATGTCCTCATGGGTGATGGTCATCTCACCCGTCCTAAACCAAAAAGTGCACGTGTGGCTGTCCCACCGTCGCACTAGTGCCCGCATCAGCTCCACATCCCGCGGCACTCGTCTGTAGTATCTGAAGCCCCCGAGCCCGGCTAACTCTAGATGCCGCCAATCTGCATCGGTCACATCTGGGAGAATAGTCTCCAGTAACTCGGGAATAGCATCCCTCATGTGTAGAGCCTCTCGTGCCTGCACCCACGACAGCAAGAGCAATTTTAGTCTCGAATCAGAACATCCAAAACAACAACAAAAATCTTATCTATTCTAATCGGCGTCGATTTAATAAAATCGGCGTCGTTTATTTCTAGTCGACGCCGATTCATACCAATCGACGCTCAAAAACCAATCGACGCCGATTTTACCAATCGACGCCGACTGACTGTCCGGGCATAAATTGGACCATTGCCCCCACAAACAAAAAAAAAAAAAAAAAAAAAACTAAGTTCAACGGGTTCAAGAAGAACCACTTACCCCAGGTCGTGTCCTCCTGCGCTTCTGACCGCTCCCAGAGGCTTCCATGGTGCTCAAATCTAAATTCTGACTCTCTCTGAATCAATCGTCACGATGAAAATAAATCGTTTACGTTTTCCGTTCGCATATTTATATGCGCTACGTTAGTCGGCGCCGATTTTTTGATCGATCGCGCCGTTTATCTTGGTAAATCGCCGATTTTGTGATCGATCGTCGATTTTCGTCTATTTGCCATAGTGTTGATGCTTGGCGATTTTCCATCGATCATTGTTTTGTCATAGTGTTGATGCTTGGCTTATTTGTCTCTATCGATCATTATTGTGTCTGAATATTGCCTTTGGCGGCACATCTTTTCGATATCATTTGTCTATTTGGGTTGTTCCCTTTCCCTTTGGATTTCGTGGGACACTCTTTAGATACTTTTTGCGACTCCTTAGAGTTAAGCGGTGCAGCAGGCACTAACGTCGTCTCTCATGAGAGAGACCGTCTAGTTTTCCTACCAATGTGAGTTCCTTGGGTTGCTTTGCCTTTTTATTTATTTTTATGCGTCATCAATGATCGGATCTACTCCGGACATCCAGGTTTGGGGCATCTGCATTTTCATCTACCTCTTTCAAACTTGGGATCGTCATTCATCACCCATCCCATCCCTAGTTTGAGGGGGGATCACATCATCACTCATTCTTCCCTTCTTCCATCTCTTTGTTTTTGTCTCATAACCTTGCTTATCGCAAGTTACTTGACAAAAAGGGGCAAAATGTAGACACTTAAAATTGGTTACTCAATTTAGTGTCCCTCACATTCGTTTACCTGCTTGGGTAACCTGGGGCACGTTTATGTCACCTCTATCCCCTTGGGATATTATCCGATTTGTGATTTAAACACCTATCTTAAATTTAATTCACCCCATTATATCTTACCAGTGAGTAATTAAATATTAAATATTTAATTACACTCTTCCCATGTATCCTAATCACTTATCTACCCCAAATTTATTCTATCTATGTATCACCCCTATTTTTCCTCTTCCCCAAGCGGGATATTTTCCGTATTTGGGGTAATTCTCATCTTTCTAGAAATCGTTCATTTTGGCCATCTCGGGAGTCTGTCCCGCGATCGGCGCCGACCTATACGGTCGGCGCCGATTTTCTAGGAGCGGCGCCGATTATAAATACAAGTCCAGAACTCAGTTCTAGGGACCGAAAAACACACACGACGAAAAAGGACGCGCACGAACAGAGAGAGACAAAGAGACAGATCGCGAAAGAGACACAGGTTGTAAGAAAGAGAGATCTTTTAGCATCAAGTGTATCGAATGAGATCGGATCCTGTCCGAATCAATCCCTGAGAGGAGCACCGTTACTCTGCTCCTATCATATCAACATCGCACGTATCCATCGATCCTCTGGTGACTCTGTTCCAGTATCTTACCGACTTTCGCACATCCAGCAGACGTCGACTATCTGTCCATCACTTTCCAATTTCCGAATCTTCTTGCACTGTCCCTGATCAACTGATCTACTTTCAATCGACGCCGATCTTATACAGTCGACGCCGATTCTTCATCGTCGACGCCCGATCACATCAGTCGACGCCGATCCTATACATAATCGACGCCGATCATCCTGCAGATAGGTAAAAGGACACAGGTAACACAAATCCAGCTTTATTTCATAGTTTCCTATTTTCTGTAGCTTTCTGTCTGTTGTTTAAATTCGGTTTCATTACTATAATCAGAAAATCTAGTCTTATATGTACATCTTTTATCATGTATGCTTCTCTACTTAATTGAAAACGTGGACTGACATCCACCGAGGAAGCTTATCGCTTCCCGGACCCGCTTCTCGGGCAGTCCACCCAAATATCTTTTAACGCCATCTTTTTCTGTCAAGCATTGGTGTCTTGCAGGTTACTCGGATCTATTGTGCGAATTGCTCGTGTGCGCCCGTCTTATCTACATCGACCTCCTTATCCATCTACATCTTCGGATCTTGTCCATCAGTATCGATTTCATTGGAGTTTTTCGGGGTTTTGTGTTTAGTTTGGTGCATTAACTTGGGCGGAGTAACAAGATGCGAAATCCTTGATCAATGAGAAATATGGTAGAGGAGAATGAATACAATGAGAAATTATCCATTCTCGTCCATGTTAAATATAAAATGAACAAAAATATGATTGTTCTCATGAAGGAAATATAGAAGGAATGAGAAAGGTGATTGTACTATGAGAATGAATAGAAAAGAAAGACGTCCATTCTCATTTTATAAGAAATATATAATGAATGAGAAATATGATTTTATGATTATGAATAGAATGAGAAGGTTTCGTTCTCATATTATTAATAACAATTAGAATGGGATTATTTCCACTTTTAGCAATCAGGTAACATAGAATGAATGATAAAGAAGATTATGTGAAAGTGTTATGCATTTGTATAATATGCACATTCTCATAGTTTAAGAAAATATAGGAGGAATCGGAAAAGAATATTGTATGAACATAAATAGAATGGGAAGATGCCCACTCGATATTGTAGGAAAAATAGAATGAATGAGAAAGATTACTATATGAGATGAAATAGAATGAGAAGATGTTCATTCTCATATTATTAGAAATGATTAGATTGGCCATATGCCCATTGTGAACATTCATGTTAAATATAAAATGAATGAGAAGGATGATTGTATGAGAGTGTTTATAATTGACATATGTCCATTCTACTAAAGGCAATATAGAAGGAATGATAAATATCATTGAATCATCATGAATAGAATGGGTAGATGTACATTCTAATTTTGGTAAATTTATAGAATAAATTAGATATATTATTGTATGAGGATGAATAGAAAGGCCATGGTTTTGATATGATGGTAGAAATGGTCCATGACTATAAGTATGGATGATTAAAATTTATAAGTATGAATGGTATGGATTTGGAAATATGATTTGTTTGGAGCTGATAATATGAATTGTTCGAGATCGGGAATTATGAATGGCTAGGATTTTGAATTATACATAATGCGTAACTAAAAGTAGAAATGGTCTTGAGAAGGAATCTTGTATTTCATATATTAGAAATAGAATAAAAATTGGAATTTTCTGATTTTGAACATTCACTATCATGTTGATTTTACAAAATCTCCCACAATATTTCTCTCTTTCTTGTATGAAATATGGTTATATGATAATGGATAGAATGAGCAAAGGTTTACTTTCTCGTTTAGGTCAAATATATAATTCAAAATAAGAATTTAGATGATTTTATGTGAAATTTGAATAGAATGGGTACATGCCCATTTTTATATCACAGGATATGATTAGAATGGGCATATGTCCATTCTGAATATTTATGAAATATAGAAGGAATGAGAGAGATGGTTGTACGAGAATGAATATAATGTGTAACTCTCCATTCTCATTCAAGTTAAATATAAAATGAATGAGAAAGATGATTATATGAGAATGAATAGAATGGGCATTTGTCCATTATGACCAATTAGGAAATATATAAGGAATGATAAAGATGATCATGATCTTGAGGTTTGAATGTTCCAGCTAGAAGTATAGCTTACATCATATTAAATTATTATACAAATAGAATAATGTTGAACTAAGTATTATAATTGCAATAAGGGTATATCAATAAAAACATTATCTTAAAGGACATATATAAAGAATGAGAAAGATGATAGTGTGAGCATGAATACAATGGAAAAATATGACCATTCTCAATCAAGTATTATAGAAAGAATGAGAAAGATTATTATATGAGAAATCATGAATAGAATGAGCATATGTCCATTTTGAACATTTAGGCAATATAGACATAATGAGATATATGATTGTATGATAAATTATGAACATAATCGGAAGATGTCCATAATTTATCATATTATAGAAATGATCGAATGGGCATAATATTTCCATTCTAAACATTCATGAAATATAGAAGGGATGAGAAATATAATTGCAATAATGAGAATGAATAGAATGAGAAGATGCCCATTCTCAATCATATTAAGTATATAATGAATGATAAAGATATTTGTATGAGAATGAATAGAATGGGAAGATGTTCATTCTCATATTATAGTAAATGATTAGAGTTGATGCATGTCCTTTCGAACATTTATGAAATGTAGAAGAAATGAGAAATATGGTAGAGGGAGAATGAATACATGAGAAATTATCCATTCTCGTCCATGTTAAATATAAAATGAACAAAAAATATGATTGTTCTCATGAAGGAAATATAGAAGGAATGAGAAAGGTGATTATACTATAAGAATGAATAGAAAAGAAAGACGTCCATTCTCATTTTATAAGAAATATATAATGAATGGGAAATATGATTGTATGATTATGAATAGAATGGGAAGGTTTCGTTCTCATATTATTAACAACAATTAGAATAGGATTATTTCCACTTTCAACAGATCACGTAACATAGAATGAATGATAAAGAAGATTATGTGAAAGTGTTAAGCATTCATATAATATGCACATTCTCATAGTTTAAGGAAATATAGGAGGAATCGAAAGAATATTGTATGAACATAAATAGAATGGGAAGATGCCCACTCGATATTGTAGGAAAAATAAAATGAATGAGAAATATTACTATATGAGATTAAATAGAATGAGAAGATCTTCATTCTCATATTATTAGAAATGATTAGACTGCCATATGCCCATTGTGAACATTCATGTTAAATATAAAATGAATGAGAAGGATGATTGTATGAGAGTGTTTATAATTGACATATGTCCATTCTACTAAAGGCAATATAGAAGGAATGAGAAATATCATTGTATTATCATGAATAGAATGGGTAGATGTACATTCTAATTCTCGGTAAATTTATAGAATAAATTAGATATATTATTGTATGAGGATGAATAGAAAGCCCATGGTTTGGATATGATGGTAGAAATGGTCCATGACTATAAGTACGGATGATTAAAATTTATAAGTATGAATGGTATGGATTTGGAAATATGATTGGTTTGGAGTTGATAATACAAATTTTTCGATCAGAATTACGAATGGTAAGGATTTTGAATTATACATAATCCGGAACTAAAAGTAGAAATGGTCTTGAGAAGGAATCTTGTATTTCATATATCGAAATAGAATCAAAATTGGAATTTTCTGATTTTGAACATTCACTATCATGTTGATTTTACAAAAATCTACCACAATATTTCTCTCTTTCTTGTATGAAATATGGTTATATGATAATGGATAGAATGAGCAGGTTTACTTTCGTTTAGGTCAAATATATAATTCAGAATAAGAATTTAGATGATTTTATGTGAAATTTGAATAGAATGGGTTCACGCCCATTCTTATATCATAGGATATGATTAGAATGGGCATATGTCCATTCTCGAATATTTATGAAATATAGAAGGACTAAGATGGATGGTTGTACAAGAATGAATATAATGTGTAACTTTCCATTCTCATTCAAGTTAAATATAAAATTAATGAGAAAGATGATTATATGAGAATGAATAGAATGGGCATTTTTCCATTTTGACCAATTAGGCAATATATAAGGAATGATAAAGATGATCATGATCTTGAGGTTTGAATGTTCCGTAGCTAGAAGTATAGCTTACATCATATTAAATTATTATACAAATTAAATAATGTTGAACTAAGTATTATAATTGCAATAATGGTATATCAATAAAAACATTATCTTAAAGGAAATAGAATGAGAAAGATGATAGTGTGAGCATGAATACAACGGAAAAATATGACCATTCTCAATCAAGTATTACGAAAAGAATGAGAAAGATGATTATATGAGAAATCATGAATAGAATGAGCATATGTCCATTTTGAACATTTAGGCAATATAGACATAATGAGAAATATGATTGTATGAGAAATTATGAACATAATCGGAAGATGTCCATAATTTATCATATTATAGAAATGATCGAATGGGCATAATATTTCCATTCTAAAAATTCATGAAATATAGAAGGGATGAGAAATATAATTAATAATGAGAATGAATAGAATGAGAAGATGCCCGTTCTCATTCATGTTAAATATATAATGAATGATAAAGATATTTGTATGAGAATGAATAGAATGGGAAGATGTTCATTCTCATATTATAGGAAATGATTAGAGTTGATGCATGTCCTTTACAACATTTATGAAATGTATAAGGAATGAGAAATATGGTAGAGGAGAATGAATACAATGAGAAATTATCCATTCTCGTCCATGTTAAATATAAAATGAACAAAAAATATGATTGTTCTCATGAAGGAAATATAGAAGGAATGAGAAAGGTGATTGTACTATGAGAATGAATAGAAAAGAAAGACGTCCATTCTCATTTTATAAGAAATATATAATGAATGAGAAATATGATTGTATGATTATGAATAGAATGGGAATGTTTCGTTCTCATAGTATTAACAACAATTAGAATGGGATTATTTCCACTTTCAACAGATCACGTAACATAGAATGAATGATAAAGAAGATTATGTGAAAGTGTTAAGCATTCGTATAATATGCACATTCTCATAGTTTAAGGAAATATAGGAGGAATCGAAAAGAATATTGTATGAACATAAATAGAATGGGAAGATGCCCACTCGATATTGTAGGAAAAATAGAATGAATGAGAAAGATTACTATATGAGATTAAATAGAATGAGAAGATGTTCATTCTCATATTATTAGAAATGATTAGACTTGTCCATATGCCCATTGTGAACATTCATGTTAACTATAAAATGAATGAGAAGGATGATTGTATGAGAGTGTTTATAATTGACATATGTCCATTCTACTAAAGGAAATATAGAAGGAATGAGAAATATTATTGTATTATCATGAATAGAATGGGTAGATGTACATTCTAATTTCCGTAAATTTATATAATGAATTAGATATTTTATTATATGAGCATGAATAGAAAGTGCATGGTTTGGAGATGATGGTAGAAATGGTCCATGACTATAAGTATGGATGATTAAAATTTATAAGTATGAATGGTATGGATTTGGAAATATGATTGGTTTGGAGCTGATAATATGAATTGTTCAGATCAGGAATTACGAATGGTAAGGATTTTGAATTATACATAATGCAAAACTAAAAGTAGAAATGGTCTTGAGAAGGAATCTTGTATTTCATATATCAGAAATAGAATCAAAATTGGAATTTTCTGATTTTGAACATTCACTATCATGTTGATTTTACAAAAATCTCCCACAATATTTCTCTCTTTCTTGTATGAAATATGGTTATATGATAATGGATAGAATGAGCGAGGTTTACTTTCTCGTTTAGGTCAAATATATAATTCGAATAAGAATTTAGATGATTTTATGTGAAATTTGAATAGAATGGGTTCACACCCATTCTTATATCATAGGATATGATTAGAATGGGCATATGTCCTTTCTCGAATATTTATGAAATATAGAAGGACTAAGATGGATGGTTGTACGAGAATGAATATAATGTGCAACTTTCCATTCTCATTCAAGTTAAATATGAAATTAATGAGAAAGATGATTATATGAGAATGAATAGAATGGGCATTTTTCCATTTTGACCAATTAGGCAATATATAAGGAATGATAAAGATGATCATGATCTTGAGGTTTGAATGTTCCCGAGTGGAAGTATAGCTTACATCATATTAAATTATTATACAAATTAAATAATGTTGAACTAAGTATTATAATTAAAATAAGGGTATATCAATAAAAAACATTATCTTAAAGGAAATATATAAAGAATGAGAAATATGATAGTGTGAGCATGAATACAATGGAAAAATATGACCATTCTCAATCAAGTATTATAGAAAGAATGAGAAAGATTATTATATGAGAATTCATGAATAGAATGAGCATATGTCCATTCTGAACATTTAGGCAATATAGACATAATGAGAAATATGATTGTATGAGAAATTATGAACATAATCGGAAGATGTCCATAATTTATCATATTATAGGAAATGATCGAATGGGCATAATATTTCCATTCTAAACATTCATGAAATATAGAAGGGATGAGAAATATAATTGCAATAATGAGAATGAATAGAATGAGAAGATGCCCGTTCTCAATCATATTAAATATATAATGAATGACAAAGATATTTGTATGATAATGAATAGAATGGGAAGATGTTCATTCTCATATTATAGGAAATGATTAGAGTTGATGCATGTCCTTTATGAACATTTATGAAATGTAGAAGGAATGAGAAATATGGTAGAGGAGAATGAATACAATGATGAAAATTATCCATTCTCGTCCATGTTAAATATAAGATGAACAAAAAATATGATTGTTCTCATGAAGGAAATATAGAAGAAATGACAAAGGTGATTGTATTTATGAGAATGAATAGAAAAGAAAGACGTCCATTCTCATTTTATAAGAAATATATAATGAATGAGAAATATGGTTTTATGATTATGAATAGAATGCGAAGGTTTTGTTCTCATATTATTAACAACAAGTAGAATGGGATTATTTCAACTTTCAACATCAGGTAACATAGAATGAATGATAAAGAAGATTATGTGAAAGTGTTATGCATTTGTATAATATGCACATTCTCATAGTTTATGGAAATATAGGAGGAGTAGAAAGAATATTGTATGAACATAAATAGAATGGGAAGATGCCCACTCTAATATTGTAGGAAAAATAGAATGAATGAGAAATATTACTATATGAGATTAAATAGAATGAGAAGATGTTCATTCTCATATTATTAGAAATGATTAGGCTGACATATGCCCATTGTGAACATTCATGTTAAAAATAAAATGAATGAGAAGGATGATTGTATGAGAGTGTTTATAATTGACATATGTCCATTCTACTAAAGGCAATATAGAAGGAATGAGAAATATCATTGTATTATCATGAATAGAATGGGTAGATGTACATTCTAATTACGGTAAATTTATAGAATAAATTAGATATATTATTGTATGAGGATGAATAGAAAGGCCATGGTTTGGATATGATGGTAGAAATGGTCCATGACTATAAGTATGGATGATTAAAATTTATAAGTATGAATGGTATAGATTTGGAAATATGATTGGTTTGGAGCTGATAATATGAATTGTTCGGATCGGGAATTACGAATGGTGAGTCGGGATTTTGAATTATACATAATGCAGGAGACTAAAAGTAGAAATGGTCTTGAGAAGGAATCTTGTATTTCATATATCGAAATAGAATCAAAATTGGAATTTTCTGATTTTGAACATTCACTATCATGTTGATTTTACAAAAATCTCCACAATATTTCTCTCTTTCTTGTATGAAATATGGTTATATGATAATGGATAGAATGAGTAGGTTTACTTTGTTGTTTAGGTCCAATATATAATTCGGAATAAGAATTTAGATGATTTTATGTGAAATTTGAATAGAATGGGTGCATGCCCATTCTTATATTATAGGATATGATTGAAATGGGCATATGTCCATTTTGAGTATTTATCAAATATAGAAGGACTAAGATGGATGGTTGTACGAGAATGAATATAATGTGCAACTTTCCATTCTCATTCAAGTTAAATATATAATTAATGAGAAAGATGATTATATGAGAATGAATAGAATGGGCATTTGTCCATTTTGACCAATTAGGCAATATATAAGGAATGATAAAGATGATCATGATCTTGAGGTTTGAATGTTCGGAAAGCTAGAAGTATAGCTTACATCATATTAAATTATTATACGAGATAAAATAATTGTATGAAGAAGGTACTCTATTAAATAAATAATATTATATGATTGTATGAGAATGAATTAACTATGAATATCTCCATTCTCATATTATAGCCAATGAATAGAATGGGAATATGCACATTTTGAACATTCGGAGTAAATTACATATAGAATGAAATGATAAAGAGTATTTTCTAAGAATGAATAAAATGGGTAGATTTCCATTCTCATAAAACAATATACGAGGAATGAGAAAGATGAGTGTATGAGCAGTAAATTTATACCCTAAAAGAGAGTGGAATTTGATATTAAAATTGGATAATATTCCCATTGGTGAAAAGTTATTCTACCAAAGTCATATCTCTCATTGCCACCCCTACACGGCTTGAATCGCAAATCCATAAGGAAAAAAGTATCTTAGATAATTAATTTTCACTTTGATTATATATTTTATTGAAATATTCATTGTAGAGTAGTACTATCTTCCTTAAGAAACCATCCAAGGGTGTCATTTGCAAGAGATGGGTCCATTACGACACAAGTTATATTTTTGTTTCTTTCCTAGAATAAAAATATGAAGACTTGATCTTGTTTTAAACTATTGTCACACTTTCAAAACACACATTAGTCATCAACTAGACATATTGACATCAACATTTTACTCATTGAGAGGAAAATTTCTATAAATATTGTTGAAATAGAAAATCCCTTTTGACTTGTAAAACCTTAGTAGCGGGAAACATCCTCATAATTTGGTAATGTTACGAAAAAATCTAACCAACCATATAATTTCTTATGTATTCTCAATTTACCTAACTATCTAGTAGCAATACTACTTTCCAACATAGATCCTCTATTTTTATTTAGAGGATGAATTTGATCAATAATCAAAAGTATCACAAGTTAAGTGTAACTTCTATCCCTAGAATTTTGAGTAATGATATCCCATTTTTTAGGAGTGGATATAATTATTTTCTTTCCTCTAAATTTTCTTAATGAGACATTGTTTTATCTCGCATGAGATCCTTAAATTTTTTTCCATAAGACTGTTACTTGTTATACAAATTCTTGACTACCTATGTGACCAATGCTTTCATAGGTTCCACAAAAAATATCCTAATATTGCTCAATTCAATATAACCACTTGGAATCCTATTGATTTCGCTTTGTTAATGTATGGTTAACATGGAAACATTGGTATTACCAACACTTGTGGGTGCCCACAAAAGAAAATTCTCCATGGTAAATAGTGTATTTTCATACAATATTCTTTGCACTCTTTTCAGTTGCTTCATTCCTCTAAATGCAAGATCTTCAAAATATGGCATGTCTAATAATTAAAACGATTCTTCCCCTCCTACGAGGGATTTTGGATTCAAAGTAGGGGCATGAAATATTTGACCAATTTCAGTTTTTGTGGAATGAAATTTTAACTAGACCTAGCATCTGACGATATAATTTTATTGATATATTATCCATTTCTCTATCTCCATTCCACTCCCTCCCCCTCTCTCCATCTCAACACTCACCTCTTAATTTCCTATCTTCCTCGTTGATGCAAGATGAATATTATACTCTTGGTCCTTAGCATTGGTAATTATAGCATGTATTTGATAAAATGAAGTAGTAAGGGCATGCTCTCCCATTGCCCGATTCAAATTCAATCATCTTCCTTCCTTTCTAATATTTTTCCTTGGCCACATGAGTACACTAAAATATTTTGTGTCCCTTTTAAACAACTCACTTGCATCTAAATCTTGCATTTCTCTCTCATTATTCTTATTCCCCCTTTTATTATCTCCTCCATTTCAAGGTGATTTCTATGATAAAATATGTCACCAAATTTATTTGGGTCAATCTATCCCCACTAAAATTTACATTCTCTCATAGGCTTGTGACACGGGGCCTCAAATCATAGTTTAAATTAAAGTAGAATTTCACCTATACTCATACTACTTGAAATGTGTGTGGGATAAAAAATCCCCGTGATGTGTTATCTACCTAATTATTTAACAAATTCAAATTAAAAAAATGTCTCACTTCCATCATAACATTAAAAATATTGAGTAGATCAGGTTTTATGTTATTCGATTTGCTTAGGTTTATGATATTGAAATGCTCGCGATTTATGAAGTTCAACTTCTTATCTTCCATGTCATCATCATCGATTTTTTTCATTTCATCTTCAATCATCATCCTATCTTTCTTATCTTCTTCCTTGGCTAGATGAGTATACCAAAATATTTTGAGCACAATAACATTTTACGTAAAATTAATTTAAAAAGATAAAACATTTCATAATCCAAAACTTCACTGCTTGTTCTCAAAACCCGATTGTTTCCCTCTAACATTTTCTTCAAAACATCTTCAGAAAGTCTCTAGCTATGTTGAGGATTAATCACATCAAAATGCTTTTAGATTTTGTGTTGTAGTCAATATTAAGCATATATTTCATAGAATTTCAATCCCTCATCTTCTTCTTCCATGTTATCCTCATCAATACCACTCATTTTCATAGCTTAGGACTTGTTAACATCCTACCTATCATCATCATCATCATCATCATCATAGGATTCAATATCTTCTTGCACCCAATATAAATCAATGTCATTATCCTCTTCCTCCTCTTCAAACTCAACACCAACACCAATATCCTCATCAAAGGATTCCCCCAACAACTCATACCTACACCTTAGTACACGGATCTCGGTAAATTGGTAATATTATTTCTAATCGAAACCACCTAAGAAATGTCCTTCATCCTAGGCATGTAAATTCCATCATCTGCAATAGAAAATACTCTTTCCTCTTAAATCCAACTTGTTTTAGTGTCCCTCTTTGAAACCGATCCATCCAAAATACGTGTTTCTCTTCCTTCTTCTTCTTGGAATTTTTAATTCTATCTTATAGTTCATAGGGCTTCCCATGGTAAATTTTTTCAAAAACTTTCTTGGGTTATATATATCCCCATAATGATTCAGTTTTTCTAATGTTTTCGTGAGTATCACAAGGCCTCAAATATGTAGTTAAAACTAAACAATAATTTTCACTATACTCTATACTTCTTAAAACACGCATGGGCCTCATAAACCCTACCAATATTTATTATAATATAAAAATTACAAGAAAAATAACACACTTCCTATATTTATATCATTCAAATCATTTAGTATCCTAGTTTTTATACTATTCATTTTCTTAGGTAATATAATATTCCAATGCTCAGGGTTTATGACATTCAACTACTTAGGGTTTCAATATTGAGTTTCTTAGGTTTGTGTTATTGATTATGTAGTTAAAATTAAAATAGAATTTTCATGATACTCATACTTATGAAAATGAGCATGGGCCTCCACACCCCCAAATATGTACCATTTTATCAAAATTAAAAGATAAACAAAAACACAATGTCATTTATATCATTCAAAATATTTAGTAGTTTAGGTTTTATGCCATTTAGTTACTTTGGATTTATTAAATTCATTCTTCTGCTCCACACTAGTCATGTCTTGTTAGGAAATAAGGGATAAAATATGTAGAATAATCCCTCACAGAATCACAACAGTAGAAACTAATATGTAGAAATTATTACAGATCTCAAATAAAATTGTAGAATAAAATAACACAACACAAAGAGATAGTATTTAACGTGGTTCACCTAATTTGGGCTACGTCCACCAAGAATCACTTGCTCAGATTTTATTACAAGCCATCACTCTCTCAATCTGATACCGGATCCATTTGGAGCTATGCTCAACAAACTCTGAGAATTCACACCCAAATTCAAAACACATCTGCTGTTTTTCATTATAACCTACCATATGCATAAAACCATATAAGTAGAAGCTGCTTAGTAGTTTTACAAAACCATAGGGTATCAAAACATGGGCCAAAATCAGTCCCAAAACCTATGGGTCAAAATCTCGCCCATATGAGAAGAGCATATTTCCCATGATATGTTGGGTGCATTTTTGAGGCCATAAAAATAATTTACGCCCACATTTTGTTTTTTCGAAATTTCTGCAACCTCGAACCCTTTTGAGGATACATGAGAAACTATAGTACCCTTAGTGTACAATCTTGACACTTTCACACATGAAAACAGGATCCACAACCTAACAATCTCCCACTTGGAGACTAGTTTTCCTCGAGCAAGCTTCTCAACCTTCACTAGTTTCTATGAAGACCAACCAAAGGCTGAACACAACTTTAGTTTTCCCTTGTGACCACCTTGGTCATCATGTACATAGGATTACAGTGGTATGAATCTTCTCCGGCTTGACTTCTCTTCCTCCAAGTTGTCCTAATGAAATGGTACCTTAAGCTGTATATGCTTTGTCTGGAGTGGAAAGCAGAGTTCTTAGCTAGGTGTATAGCACTCTGACTATCATTGTATAACTTTCCTTCCTCTTGCTTATGCCCTAACTCCTCAAGTAATTTCTATAACCAAATCATTTCCTTGCTTGCCTTTGTGGCAGCAACATACTCAACCTCCATGGTTGACAAAGCCACCAACTTCTGTAGTCGTGAAATCTAGCTTACTGCTAGTCCACCTACAATGTAAACATAACCTATTGTGTTCCTCCTGTTCTACATCTCCAGCCATATATGAATCTACATAACCACACAAAGTGGTGTTTGATCCACTATAGCAAAAAAATATCCCCATGGTCCCTCTAAATCTCTGAAGGATCCACTTTCTTGCTTGCCCAGGTGATCTCTACCTGGATCACTCATAAATATACTCACCGCTCCCACTGCATGGGAAATATCAAGCCTAGTGCACACCATGGCATACATCAAACTGCCAACCACTGATGATTAAGGTACCTTGGACATTTGTTTTATCTCTGCTTTCATCTTCTTAGGACATTGTTCTTTGATAACTTGAAATGGCTCTCACCAAAGGAGTCCCAACCGGTTTATCATCCTACATATTAAACCTCTCCAAGACCTTCTTAATGTACTCTTCCTAAGATAAATTCAGCTTCCATTCCTTCCTATCCCAAGATATCCTCATACCAAGGATTTGTTTGGTTGTCCCCAAATCCTTCATAGTAAATGATTCACTTAGTTTGCTTCTTGAGTACTTTTATCTCCTAATGCTTTTACCTCTACAACTAACATGTCATCCACATACAGACAAAGGATAATATAACTACCATCCTCAAATTTCTTTGTATACACACAATGGTTAGAATGACATCTAATATAACCTTGGAGCTTTTTCTCTAAGCCATATAAGCTCTTCTTGAGTTTGCACACCATCTCCTCTTTACCTTTGACCTCATAGCCCTCTCACGGTTCTTTACATATATAGTTCCTCCTCCAAATCACCATGGAGAAATGCAGTCTTTACATCAAGTTGTTCTAAGTGCAAGTCTTCTGCTGCAACTATTCCAAGAATAGTTCTAATAGAAGTCATTTTTACTACAGGAGAAAAAATATCATCAAAATCTATACCTTTTTTCTGTGTAAACCCCTTGACCACCAACCAGGGCCTTGTATCTTTTCTTGCCTCCTTCTTCCTCTTTGACTCACGAACACCCACTTGTTACGTAATGGTCTTTTCCCTTCAAGTAGCTCTACCAAATCCATGTCCGGTTCTCCATGAAGAGCCTAATGCTCCTCATCCATGGCTTTCTCCCACTTCTTCCTAGCATCTACCTACATTGCTTCATCAAAGCTCTTTGGTTTTCCACTTTATCAGGTGAATAATAAATAATAAATAGAAGGAAAAACGTTCGAGGAGTTCTCTTCTTACCCTAGAAGACCTCCTCTATATAGGAGTTTGGGGTTCTCTGTTGAGGAGGTTCTACGAGGCGATTCATGTTTCACTTTTCCATCTTGAAGATCCTTTACTGTTATTCATATTCTTTCTTGGATTCTTCCTGTTTTCTTATGCTTCTTTGCTTATACTTGACTTTCTCATTAAATACCACATCCCTAGATCAAATGATTTTCTTGTCCTTAATACTCCAACATTTATATCCAAAGTCATCACCACCATAACTAATGAAAGTACATTTTTCGACTTAGCCTCTAGCTTGGTCCTATCATCCTTGTCTATATGAAAAAACACCTCACACCCAAAGACTCTAAAATGAATAATCAACTCTCTTACCATACCAAACCTCCTCGGGTATGCCTCCATCCAAGAGGCACTTGAGGTCCTCTATTTATCAAGTATCTGCTTGTGCTCACCACTTCTACCAAAAAGAAAGAGGTAGTCTGCATGTAACCTCATGCTCCTAGCATGTTCCATTACTATTCTATTCATCCTTTTTGACAACCCATTCTAATGTGAAGTTCTTGGAGCAAGTCGTTTACATGTGGATTCCATTTGTAGAGC